>CAIGQW010053321.1:11038771-11085838 GCA_903798125.1 Danio choprae
GTGTGTGTGTGTGTGTGTGTGTGTGTGTGTGTGTGTGCGTTTGAGTAACACACACCTCTGTTCTTCTGTTCAACAGCCAGTTGTTTCTCCAGGGTTTCTCTGAGCTCTCGCTCTCTAAACAGCTCCATCTTCAGCTCTGTCTTCTCCAGCTGTACTTGTTTCTCCTGAGCACGAGCGTTATCAATCGCCACCTTCAGTAAACCCTGCAGGAGACAAACACACCTTACACACCTCCTCAGGAGTCAAGAAACTGTATGAATGGTTCACTATACGCTATAGAGCAGTGCCACTCAATCATTGAAAAGTATATTAAAGAAACTGTTTTTGTTTATACAATGAAAGCCAGTCTTGGACAGACTCTAGTAGAATGAACTTTTTTTTTTTATTAATAAAAAAAATTATGATAATAAATAAAATAATTAAAATTAAAACCAATTAAATTAACTAAAAATAAATAAATACAATATTTTTTTGCCTTTCCAAGGACCCAACTTTTCCAAAAACCAACTGCAAAACAACAATAAATGGGCGTTTTTCACTTAATTTAGAAGCAGGGTTATGAGTCCCTGTTTTATAGTAAAATTAATAAAATATTTCATAGTAAAACCTGGGATTGTGGTGCCAAAAATGTGCAATGCGAACCGATGTTAAAATGGAAAACTACATAGATGCTTAGCAACCAGGAGCAGCAGTTGTGTGGTTCATAATCATAATTTTGGGGAGTCACAGAAAAACTCAAGCAAACACAAATTTGCTCATTCTAATGTTAAATTAGGAGTGGATGTGTGAACGAGTTTGGTCATTTGCATAAAACACACCCATACTATCTCCTTCCGCTTAACTTACAGACCTCTTATTAGGGAGCATTTATACAAAACATATCAGTTTGGTGACCAATGTTTGTTTAAATTCTTGTGGAAGTCAACTTCCAGTTCCTTCTCCTTGATGACATCATGCATGTCAATAGAGAAGGCAAGTGATAATTGATTGGGAAGCGATGTGTAGTCTAACATATGTTCTTGTTCATGACCCAAGACTTTACAGTAGGATTCAAAACTGATGATATGACTATCATAACATAAAAATACTCCATAGTTCAAACCTACAGTACTATAACAGCAATATGTCATGGATCCAATATGAGACTTCTGAACTTCTGTTCTGACAGTTTGTGAAGTAGCAAGTTAAGTATAAGAAGGATCAAACAGCCGCTTGTCTCAAAACAACACTTAAAGAGGTATTTGCTGCACAAACGGCGCAGTGACCATTTCAAAACAATTATTCCCTGTACGCATGCAATTAAGTCAAACGCAATGGGCTATATCATACTAATTGTTCCTTAGTATGACCCCAATTTAGACTAAGTTGCTTTATCTCAATTTTCTGCTTGGGTTCGTTTTGTTGATTTGTGTGTGAATGTTCAATCAAAACATTACCCTGAAATCATGATTAAAGATGACTGACTGAACTGAGTCCTGCTAATTAACAATGGGGCCGAAAGCGGCGCGATAGATCTGATGGCCATATCACAAGAGCAATGAGCAAACCTCTCACTCCCCATACTGTACCCACATCATTAGTCTCAGAGGCGGTGTTAATCAACTACATTCATCTTTCTGACTGGGTTTTACTTGCATGACAACCAACAGTGGTGATCAAGGGAGTCGCGCTGAATTTATGCGGCTATGCGTTTGTTTTGATAGGGAAAAAACATCACAGCTGGAGATGTACCCGGAAAAAGTATTATATTAACCATTTTTTTGACATCTCCATGAATCAAGGGTAAGAAGTTAAAGAGTTGGTTCTTATTAGAACAAAACAGAGAGAATAAAATAACTCATAAGAATAACTTTAAAGTATTAATAAACATTCTCAATTCCTCAGAAATAACTGGATTTATTAGGTTTGAGTAATATTTGTTTTACTCTATATTATTTGAATCTAATAATTTATTGGGTAATATTTATTTCACTCTATAAGGGACTGATAACATTTCATTCAGATATCAAATAAAAAAGGTCATTTATAGCATATGATTGCTTGTGTTTTCCCTTATTTGGAAGATAAAGTGTGTGCTAAATGATTAACTGTGAAGAGCATAAATATTTCTTACAGCATGAATGTTTGACTTCATCTCAAGCGTGATGATACTGTCACTGCACATCGCCATTCGTTCACTATACTTTCCAAACAGCGGCTTAAGATTGCAGTAAATTGTGATAAACTTGTTGTGCCATCTCCTTCCATTATGTGTAATCTTGAGCATCACTGCTGTTTACTGTGTTATGACACAAGATATGATAATACTATGACATCCATCATCTGGCCAGTCCACAGTGGGCTGAAATAAAACATTACTATAGCAACCAACTGAAATTCTGAAAGAGAAGAATGTGCTGCCGCTGATTGTGATGTTTCATTGAAATTAATACAAATCACTCATGATTTATTTTACACTTTCAGTTTGGTTCATTTGAATGTTCATTTAGCAGTTTGTTTTATTTTGATACATCAAAACGGCTGAAAAACAGCTTTAACTAGTCTAGTAATTGAATGACATCAGCTGGTCTTGATCTCCCTAGTACATACCGTATCATTCAAAATATACACTCTAAAATACAAAGATTTAATTTTGACTGGGATAGAACAAACATTTGCTGTTCTTCAATGAACCTTCTAGGGAGCAGTTCTTAATAGAACTATTTTTTTCTTAGAGGGAAGAACATTTTAATGGTATAATGAACCCTTTCAACTATACAGAACCTTTTGTGCAATGCAAAGGTTCTATGGTCCATCAATGCCAAAAAAAAAAAAAAGATTGTATAAGAGTGTATATTAAGCAAATAATTTAAAAGGTCACACTTTACTTTGATGGTCCATTTGTTGAATCTAAGTTACATTGCATCTACATGCCAACTAATTCTCATTAGATTATAAGTAGACTGTTAGGTTGGGGTTAGGGTTAGTGTAAGTTGACATGTACTTGCAAAGTTTTTTACAGTCAGTTAAATGTCTGTTGAAGGAGCAGTATCAACAGATATTAAGCAGACAGTTTACTAATAGTCAATTGGACCATCAAAATTAAGTGTTACCATTTAAAATCATTTGTTCTCAACAACTGGCATCACAGTGATTTAAAATTAAACAATCTCTCAAACATTGTGATCGAATGTTTCCATTAGATTAAATTAGTTTCTGGTTCAATTCCAGTATGTTTTTATTTTTAATCACAACTCAAGAATGACTTTTATATTTATCTATTTGACGTTCTGTGCAAGCAGCAAAATTTGATTAATTGATTCTATAATACATAAGGATAATGAGGTGGCTTGGCATCAAAAATGTAAAAAAAAACCCACTGCACTAAAACAAACTTCCCACTTGCCATTCAGCATTTTACGTAACAATGCTATGTGATTCGTTGGAATATTGCAAGTTCACTGATCAGTAGTTAGTAGATTATATGAATCAACAAAGGAAATGAAATGGCTCAAGAAAGACTAAGCGTGATGTACCATTTTCCACTACAGATTTTGAGACAGCAAAGTCTCTCACCTGGATGTTAGTCAGCAGGGTCTCTATAGACGACAGGCCATCAGGGAAGAGGAAGGGTGAGGGGAATCCAGGAGGTAAAGTCTGCCCCGCCAGCGACAGTCTTTCATAGCTGTCTCTGGCTGTCGGCGTGCACATGGGAGTTTCTTCTGGTGGCAAACAGACAGAAACATACACATTCAGCATAACAGACGACACACTCCATGTAGTGCTGCGCTGTAAAATAAATCATTATTTTCCTGAATTGGTGTTTATACACCCAGATTGTTTGTGAGATGTAAAATTAACATCTATACAAGCATGCCCAATCAAGCACATATGATTGATAGCCCATTCTGTCACTGTCACACGGCACTCTATTATTGATGCTTCTGTATTTATAGCCACTATAAATGCTTGAGAGATTTTACATAAAGATAGAACGAGAAAAAAAAAAAATTTGCATTTTTGGAAAGCATATATTCTCGGTAGCGTGGAGGGCACAGATATGTTGGGAGAAAAAAGCCCACCCGTTCCATATGGCGCTAAAACTCTGTGATAGGAAAAGACGGCACTCAAGCAGATGCATATGGCAAACTGAGATTATCAAGGGCTCTGGCTTCTCAACAAAGGCCATATGGCACAAGGTGGTGAACCCTCATTGACCATGTTTCAACACTACTGCCTCCCCCTCAGCAGACTGGCAATGCCATTTTGGGCAAATGAATTAAAACCCTCGGAGGAATCGGTGCATAAAAAATCAATATGATTGGATTAGATTCAAAAAGAAACGCGGCAGAAGAAAACAGAGGAGTAAAATAAATATCATTTATTTTCTCTCAGTCGATGGTTGACACATAAATGTGCAGGTGTAAAATGTCACAGGTGGGGCGGCTGTTAAAACCCTCTGGAAATAAAAGAAAAAGGATTTTATGTCTGCCAGACAAATAAAAACAGGGGCTGGCACATTAAAGAGTATATATTTTATCGCCTAGTCCGCTGGGACTTCCTGCTGAATGTCATAAGGAGAGAAAACGCTGGGACGAGCACTGTAAAGTCTGCGGCATGTCTTCACAAAACAGCTTTCCAAGATTAATCACCATGTCTACTTGTTAAACATCGTGCGTATGGTAAATGAAAATAATTTAAAGCACCCTATGTTTAAAAAAAGAATGAAAAAATGAAAACCTTTTTATGGTGTAGTAAACAGTTATGTTGCAATCAATATGCATTACATTTACATTTATACATTTGGCAGACATTTTAATCAAAATTAATTTACAATGCATGCAATATATTTTTACAGTATGTGTTTCCTGGAATTGAAATCCATGACCTCTGTGTTGCTCTAGACTTTTGACCATCAGCTATGGGAAAACAGCAATACAAATGGTTTCTGTTTCAGTGTGTGTACGTATATTATGTGTATACACCATACTTATTTCAAATTATACTTATTAAATTAGATATTTTACTATATGTTTAATAATTGAAACCTTGCTGACAAATGGGTAAAAACTATACTGTTGTTTGAAAGGCAGTGGACAAATATGAAAAATGATAATAGTCTTTTAATTCACCATCAAATACTTCTTGTTCTAATGATGCCTGACAAGATATTTTGGTGCATATATTATTGATACAACGAATTACATTTTAATGAGTGTCTTCTGTAAATCATGGTAAGAATGGATAACAGTCTATATAAATAATAATAAAACTCTATTATACTACTATTGTCTTAATGCTCCAAACGCCTTTTGTTATTGACCCATTCATGAAATTATTGTGACATTTAAACCTTTTTTTTCTTTAGTAACCAAACATACAACTACTAGGCAACACTCATTACATAAAACAAAAAAGTTTTCTATTCCTCTGAGAATGAGAGCAGCATCTGAAAGTAAATAACATGAGCTTGGACACTGAACAGACACTGGGTCCTCTAGGGCCCAAATGTAAAGCAGATTCCTGTTCACTTCCTCCGATCAGCCACCAGTGCCTGTCAGTGCCCTGATGACATCATCTGCCATTCATCAGTTCCGTCAGGGCAGACCTGTGCCATCTGCTGCATGGACCATCATAACTCACACACACACATACACACACTGGCCATCAAAACTCCACATCTATCTTAACAGTCACTGCCTTATACAGGCTTTCATAGAGCTACATCTATCACTACAAACCACACGTATACAGGACTCATAACCAGCCAAATCCATCTCACACACACACAGACAAATATGTACACACAGACTAGCATAACTCACTTTAAAGCACACAGGCCTGAACTGACACTATCTTCACATTGTCATAGCCTGCTGCCAATCACAGCTGAAGTTTAAATTCTGTCTGATAGAAAACAGGCCATTTCCACAAAAATCCACAACGTGAGACGTGATTCAGACTGTCTAAATGCAGGAAACAATAAATGATACATTTTAAGTCTATACTGTACATGTAATGCATTATGAAAGAATAGACTAAGGTTTTTCATACATACAGTTATATTTATTAGGGAACACATTTCACATTTTTTTTATCATGTTCATTTCCCCTCTATTAAATACAGGTTATTTTTATGTAAGCTAATATTTACTTAGCTCCTGTTTATACATTCTATTATGATATTTTTCTTCTTAAGTGGACAAGGTGAAGCACAGTCGTAAATGTTTTAAGCTTGTCCACCATTGAGCACTTTTAGGGTAGACGAAACACATTCAGTTGGATTGCTTTTTGAACAGCCAAAAAAGACCACCTACCAGCAGAAATGTTTATCACGCTAGCCAGACAGGATTTCAATTTTGCTGTCTAAAATTGTACGTTAAAAATAAAAAGTATAAAAAAGCAAATGTCCCCTTATGGTTTGTGATTTTAACATAAACCCACAGCATCAAGTGTAGTTTTTGGCTGTCAGAGCACAAACAAAAGGTGCCGCTTTGCAGATTATTTTCTGTTTTCTTTTTTCACAATTATAATTACCTGAGCTTATTTAGCAATATTTCATCGAAAGGTCAGACAAAAGCCATACATGCAGCTGCCTATAGACTTTTACCTTAAAGAATTTTGAAAAAGTGGTCGAAAGTGGACAGAAGAGATGGATTTAAACAACATGTAGGAATGTGTTTCCTTTGTCTACTTGTGACCCGGATTGACAAAAAAATCCATGTTAATACCAAGTGTAAACAGGACTTTAAAGTTAATTAACACACTAATGATTTAACATTGTTAATAACATGAATATACCTTTAATTTGAAGTTTTCATTTTATAAAAAAATTAAATAATGTTTAATATAAATTTTTTAAATAATTCAAAATGATTTTGACATATTTCATTGTAATCACAAATATATATATATATTTTTTTTTACTCCAAGCACAGCTATGCAAATATGTTTACAAAGTCTTTCACAGATTTTTAATCATTTACATAAAGGGTGAATTTGCTTATTTTCATAGGACAGACAACTACCATAATTCTTACTTATTCATTCATCCACAGTAAAAATGGTTAAGGGATTAGCTATACATGTACATCATGGTTAATTAATTTCCTATAAGGTATGTTAGGTGTTTATGCCTTAATACAGTAAGTGACGTTGTGATGTTCTATTGTATTGTATTGTATTGTATTGTATTCTATTCTATTCTATTGCATTATGATATTATACTGTTTTATGATATCAAAATAAACTGTAAAATGCATTTAACGTGCATTTTATTTAGTTATTTACAGTAGTTAATTAAAAGCCATACACTTCTTCTGGATTTCAGTTTAAGTCGGAAACCCCAGAAACAGGCTCTCATACAGAATTAATATGTGTTTATATGACTCCCTAAATCATGCACAAACACGGCACGACTCGAGGAGCCCCACTCCTGCCATCAGTATTCACTAACGCCAGCCAAGGCTTGGTAACAGCTGGTCCGACATTAATTAGTTTAAAGTATTTATTTCAACCATCTCCGCAGCAGATTGCAGCAAAACATAAGAGATTATTCTGAGCATCTGCAAATGCCCTGGAAACATTCAGCCAACCAACAGTTGAATATCAGCCGCCACTATTAAGACTTTACGATTTGAAATTCTTGGATGGAGAAAAGGCCAAGAGGAGTGCTGGGAACCCATAGAGGGTCTCTCCTCAATTTAACTAGCATTTTACTCCAGTTCATTAGCAGCCAACTAATGGAAGTGCATTTGCTTGCAATCAAATGGTAAAAAAAAACTGATTTAATGCAGTTTGGATGCAGCTCTGTGCTATAATCAACAAATCAAGTACACAGAGTGAATTACACAAATTACTGAATACACTGACTGTATGTTTTCTTGTCTTTGTCCCATTCACGGCTCTGATTCTTCAGATGCCAAACATGTAGCAAATCAGCAAATGAGAAACAATAGAGGAGAATTGGATGTCAGAAGCCTGTATTTGGTTTGCAGCCACCGTAGTCCTGGATTTGGTGTTGGCATTAATAATACATCATTGCTTTAACCAACTTCTGCTTTAGACTCAGCAGGACCTCGCTGCAAACACAATACTGGATCACAGGGTGGTTCATATTGCTTTGTTACTAGGAAACAATCTGTCATGCATTAGAAAGCAAACAGCACATTTCATCTCAAATGACCAATTCGGCTATCAAATAACAGAAATTTGCTATTTTTTTGGTCCGTCTCCATTTACATTAGCCACACTCGAGCGCAATTGTGTCTGTGAGCGTTCTCTTGTTTCGAGCGGCCCATTTTGGCCTGGCTTGAGCTGTTTATTTCCTGCCATTGGTCCAGAATCATTGACTTGGACTTAATTACAGTGCCAGACGCCAGCATGATGAAGAGAGCGAAGGAGAGGGCTGTGTTTTCCAGGTGATATTTCTCCACCGGGGCTGCCAGCAGCAGCTGTGACAGGTCCGTTTGCAGCTTTCTGCCTCAAAAAAATCTTTATGAAATCCTTTTAGGTCAGCCGTGTCACAAATAACATTCCACGCGCAACTGTTTCACTGGATAATAGGAGCCGCAAATAAAAATGGGACGCTGTAAATACGACGCATTTGGAATGAAATGCCATAATTTAAAACAACGCACATACTCACAATCGCACATAAACATACGCGCACAAACACACACGCACACACATGCTGCGTTCCTCCCTCCCATGGCAGCAGTGGGAGTCCTTGACAGTGTGGTAGCAATGATAAATCACCTTTCCTGTTAATTCTCTCAGTCCTTATGTGTTGTGCCGCTAAAACAGGGGCTCGGAAATCGACTTGACAAACTATGAATGTAAAAAATATCACTTGGAAGAATCTGGGCTTATCTCCAATTTACATGTTATTAGATTTGTATTGTGAGCGGACAAGCTTGCGCTGAGGAAAAGGGGAGAGTGAAAAGAGATGTTGGCGATAAGAGAAGATAAAATGTCTCGAACCTCTCTCGAAAGTCTTTGATATCTTTGATGGAAAGTCATGACAAGGAGAGCGTAAACCACTTCACCGATTTTTAATATGATAGACAAGTCACTCGGCGATGAATTGAGAGGAAACCTTGGGAAATTTAGCAACATTCTCTCAATAAATAGCTTTAATTGACCTTGGGAGCTGAAAATGTGCCATATGTTGCAAGTTGCAGTGTTTGAATTGAGGTCCCAGCGGACCTTTCAGCTGATTTCTCCAATGAAGGCACTGAGCCGGAGGAGGGAGAAAGAGAGTGAGAGAGAGAGAAGGGGAAAAGCATTGCAGCATTTGGCTAGCCAGTCACTGTGATATATTGACAGGTGAAGCCTGTGTCCTTGCAAACCTGTGTTCCTCGCAGCAGGAGAATTGAATGTTTAAAACGTGGAGGATGTCAGTTCCCCTCTCCGCAAAGGCTGTCGCTGCCTACAGCAGACAATTACATTTTATTTGACCTGCCAATGGGGCTGAAGAAGTTGCCTCCTTCCAGGGGAGTGGTTATGACCTTTCAGTCTCATAAATGGAGACAACAGCGCATTACACCGAGGCTAATCTTTAAAACTGCATCGTCTACTCTCTCTTCTGCATTCCATTAAATATTTCAACAGCAAACTGTTTTTATTGACCTAACTCAAAGCTTATATTGACCACAGTTAAAACGCCAGTGTCCCGTTGCTGCCTATTTCCTTTACTGGTCTGTATGATGTATGTATCAGACTGATACTATTGTTTATACTGTATGAAACGCGGATTATTAATGATAAGATCAGCAAAAATTTATATAGAAAACTGATAGTTAGGTCAGAATCAGTATTCAAATCTAACCATATTCTCATATGTGCTCTTCCACTACTTCCTGTCTTCTATTGCACTGCAACTGTCATAAATAAAAACCAAGGCAAAATACCCTCGAAATGTAAAACATTAGAGTTAGAGAAAGTAGAGTTATTATGTGAAGTTTATATGAAAAAAAAGACAAAATCTGAATGTTTGAAAGTTTGAAAAGCTTTAAACAAAGCAATAGAACAACGACAGACTCACAGACAGATGGACGGACAGACGTTTATATTTAAAGATTTGTTTTTTTTTTGCAAATGACTCCTTACCAGAAAACAAACCCCTAAACCAGATGTTATGAATGCATCACTACTTCGCTAGTGCGGTAACTAAGGTACAAAACAAAACAGAAAAACAAGAAAACGTCAAAAGAAATGAAAAGGAAAGCATTTTACCTTTACAGCATGTGTACACATGCAGACCACAGCGAGAAATGTGTGCTGTGATCCGTAGTGGGCAAATTCCTTTAGAATGACTTAAAGGTGCATATGTTGTGCATATGGGCACGGTGAACACAGACACTATGGCATACGTGTTATAGAAAAACAGCTTTCTACATCCCTGCTCACACCCACTTGGCTTTGCTCTTTTCTGCTCTTTAATTCCGAGATGAAAATTAGCCATTACCAAATTCCTGCTGAGAGTCAAAGTCAAGTGCTGGAATCGGTCGGCCCTGGATTAACAGGTAACATTTGGCTTGGAAAGCCTTATCTCCGAGAAATGCACTGTGGTGTTTCTCCCTCTCTCTCTCCCTTTCTCTCCACTAATGTTCCCTACACTTAGAGATTAAATCGCTTGCTGCACAAACCCATTTGAGAGCACCAGGAAGGTGAGGGGGATAATCAGCACAGGCACTGGGCCGTGTTTCCTAAACGCGCTCCCAAACATTACTGTGCACGGGCATAAAATTAGCGTCGGGACCTTAAAACGCTGACATTTCGCATGACTTTTGGGAAAGTGACACCATCATATTTTCTTGTAGGATATCATTAAATTTCAACTGCCCTGTGGCAGAGACTTTCCATTAATAACCAATTCTGTGTGTCACTCCGCGCCCCTCTTCTGAAATAATGAGTCCTTTGGTTTGGCTTAATAAATTGAAACATATTCTCAAGGCCACGCTGAAGACAGCCGCACAGATGGGCAGGCGAAGGGGTGGAAATCTTCATAAATCCTTAACTGTCGTGCGCGGTCAGGGATAAAAACAAAAGCAGCCTTTATGGTGAGCAGTTCACCACCAGAGGGAAAACAATGAATCAGTGGACTGCAGAAGGCAATCAGACTGCAAACTGAACACATGGAGAGCACAAAATGATGTTATTTATTTTGTCTGCTTGTGTTTCAATTCCTTCCTTGTCTAAACATCTATCACTATTTTCAGCAGAGCAAATAATATTTCATTATTTTGATGCAGCTTTTCTTCTGGTACATACTCTGACCTATGAATCATAAGTCTGATTAATGCATTTTTAGTTCAAATACACCTGTAGTTTTGTAATCCACTTTCAATTTCCAAGCATACACTGGAGTATGACCACATAAATATGGCTACCTTTACAAAAATTAACCATGTTTTAATTATAGTAAATGTGTAATCATTGTGTTTTTGTTTGTTTTTGCATACTGGCCTAACCGCAGTTTTACTACAAATACTTTGATTAGTGAAGCAATGGTTAATTTAGTGAGGTTACAGCGGTTTACTGTCAATTTGTTTTGTTTTATTTGTAACTTGTTTTCGTAAAGGTACGTTGTTTGATTTCATTATTTATGTATCTTTACACTGCCATTATTTACTTTGATGTTCCATTTGGAAACTACATTTGGGTGTTAGATCAGACCAAAAATTTAAAATCAGTCATCATTTGCTGCTAGTTGTTCAAAATCTTTATTTGGAGTTTAGTGGACATTGGGAAAAGTTCTTATCTAAACAATGTATGCCAATGGGGTACAAAACAACACTTAGACATTTTTCTTCCACAATTTCATACTTTGTTATTCCACGTGCAATAATGCCGCAAATGTCTTGTTTTCTGGTGGTGGGCCACACAGCAGCGCAAGGCAACGAGTCTCTAGTGCAAACCACAGCAGAAGAAGATATCTTGTCTTTTTATACAGCCTGTGTCATATTTATTGCATAAAGGTCAGAGTGTTCATTTGTTCAAAGTCAGCGTTTTTCCACGCTCCTCCATGTAATAAATGCAGAGGGAATGTCATTATTGGACCGCTGAGGATTAAAGGCTTGACTGCCTGTGATGACTGCATAAAAAAGCCCCTCCACTACTTTTGTTTCTTCAAGTGAGCGTCCTACAGGAAGACCGTACTGTTCACACAATGACAACCATCGCTGTTGTAAACAGACACTCCTCAAAGGTGGAAGAAGCACTGGTGAGAGAGGGTTGCATAACCCGATTAATAAAGGTAAGAGAGGATGAGTAACTAATGCTCTCAAAGGCCTTTGAATTAATTGCCTTTTGAAAAGCAAATATATGCAGAACTTGCATATAGTGGAGGGTCTTGTTTACAGTCTGTGGGGGTTGATGATCATTAGGGACTGGAAATCGAATGTGATGCAGGTTAAAATAATGAGCTTTTTTGTGATTGGGTTTATTATTAGCATGCATTGCAGGTGTATCAGTTCGGATTGAGTCTGTTTATTGATCATCGAACACTAACTGGCACACATCTGAAAGCTAGATTACTACAATCACACTCCGGAAGCTTCTGCAATCTAATGCAAATCATCTCCAGACATGGATGTGTGTGGACATCTTTATTTGTTTTTGTTAACTGAAATTGTCCTCAGCTCACATCTGGTTGAATTTGCTACATCTTTCAAAAAAAGCACACATTCGTGCCAATATGTAAATGGCGTATGCATTTTACACACAATGACATTAGAAATTCAAACAAGGAGTAAAAAAACCCGACATAATCAAAAGGCTTTGATAGAACAAGCACTCGAACACTGAGAAACTGAAGATAGTCTGCGGTCTGATCACAGTGGAGTGTGTTTCGTTGAAGACGGGCGGACATATTAATGTGATTCGCAGCAATCCTACTGGGAATGAGGATGTTTGGGGCGACAATCGACTCTGGCACTAATCCAGGCTCTATGTACTGAGCCGCTTTGGAAACAGAAGATGAAAGACAAAAAGAAATGTAAATGTAAACTTTTTAAAAAGCAGAGCTTAGAAGCCCCCGTCTGACGCCCTTCCTCTTGCTGTCTCTCATGCCCTCGTGAGCAGAAGAAAATGGATGCAAATCCATTTGCGTCTGGTTCACAGCTATAAAAAATACTTAGGATTTTTAAAAGCGGGTGATGTGTTAAACGTGTGGAAATCTGTTTTGATAACATTATTCATAACACTGGCTTTGCGCAGCTTGAATTAATAACACTCCATTTACAGATGGAAGAAAGCTGGCATGGTATTTCCAGTTAAAGAGATTAATTTTTAAACACCTAATTGACAGGCCGGGGTTAGGCAGGATAAGCAACAGCATCTCCGGGCCTGTGGCTGCAAAGTCAAGGTGACTGGAACACTTAGGCGAGCTTTCAAATGCTGCGAGAGAGGAGAGAATTAGTCCTCCTGCAGTTTTTCTCCACCCCCTATTCTCTTTTATGAGGAACGATTTTGTTCGCAGTGAAAGGATATAACAGCCCTAAGTATCCGTTGATAATTACGGAACAGTGAAATTTAAAAATTTGACACACTTTGCCCTAAACTCAGCAGCTTAATAATAGAGCATCGTCTCGAGCGCTCCAATATGACATTAAAGAGATAGTTCACACCAAATTTCATTTAGAACATTTACTCATGCATGATTTTTTTATTCTGCAGAATACACGATATTTTAAAAGTCAATGGGGTATATCATTTTTGTACACTAGTTATGTAATTCTAGTTTTATTCTATACATTTTGATAACATTTCATCAAAATTTCAAGGTAAAACATTGTCATTTATTTTTCAGAAAATTACATTTAATTAGTAGGGTGTTGGGTGGCGCAGTGGGTAGCACGATCGCCTCACAGCAAGAAGGTCGCTGGTTCAAGCCTCGGCTGGGTCAGTTATCATTTCTGTGTGGAGTTTTTTTATGTTCTCCCCGTGTTGGCGTGGGTTTCCTCCGGGTGGTCCGGTTTCCCCCACAAGTCCAAAGACATGCAGTACAGGTGAATTGGGTAAGCTAAATTGTCTATAGTGTATGTGTGTGAATGAGTGTGTGTGGATGTTTCCCAGTGACGGGTTGCAGCTGGAAGGGCATACGCTGCGTAAAACATATGCTGGATAAGTTGGTGGTTCATTCCGCTGTGGCGACCCCAGATTAATAAAGGGACTAAGCCGAAATGAAAATGAATGAATGAATAGTAGGGTGTTTCCACTGAATGCTGAACTAAAAACATTGGTATTGTGCTGCCTATAAATTATAAATCCAGAGAATCTGAGAATTATCAAGTGGTCACATCATTTTTCACTATAGCTGTTTATAAACTCATTTTCCCTTTGAGGATTTGTGGCAACTACAAAGTGAATTTTTTTTCAATTCAGCAAAACATCCTTTATAATTGTTATGTCTGGTAAACTGGCTTCAAAACATGCTGTTTACAAAACAAATTACATGCATGCAAAACAATGATCTTTGAGGTATTTAATTGTTATGTCTAGGACATCTGGGTCACAGAAAGCCAGGGTCAGCCTAAGCTTTACACAACGGTTGATCTCAAGCTTTTTGCATTTTGAATCGCAAATTAGCAGAAAAACACCACTGCTAATTGTTACATTTCTTCTATCCAAGGGCAAGCACATGATAAATTTGTTCACAGCAGTGTGCATAGCGTTAAGGGCAGATGCTCGGATATGTACTTAGAATTCACAAAGAGACTGTCCGTGCTGCATGCGGAACCACATTGATTCTAATTGCCCTTCTACAGCAAAACAAAAAAGAAACTCGCTTGCGAAGCGGGAGATCTACCAGTGCAGTCAAAAAGTGAAGCCCTAACCCTCTAGGCCAAAAGCTGCATCTTTCCTTTTTATCCAAGCAGGTGTCTTTGCAGCACATTGCTCCCTTTGAAATGAAGGGTAACATAAAACGGCCCTGGCGTGTTGTGATGGACAAGGAGATTTCACCTTCTCTAGTGAATGATAATACATTATTAAATTTGCCTCTGTGCTCTCAAGATACTCTTAGCTGACCACAGCATATTTATCTCTCTATCTAAGCCTTACATCTTGGCAGGAGAAAGCATTCTGTCACTTTTAAGGCATTTCAAAGATTAGAAAGAACCACTCGCTTTTCAACATTCCTAAAAGCACTGTCTTTCTTGTGGAATGTGATTAGCAGTCCATGGTATCACGTAATGGAACATTCATGAGGGAGAACAAATATCCAAATGAAGCGCCGTGTCCTGGAGGGACGGCCCACGTTTGCATCATCAGCACTATTTGTTTCGCTGCTCAGAAACTTGATTGATCCTCTATTGAATGATTTTTTTTTCTTTTTTGCACCCCTTCATTTCGACAGAACACACTGACAAGTTGTTTGATCATACACCGTGATTGTCTGCCAAGTCACATTTCAGATCCCCATGGCTAATGATCCAGCCTTTTGTCTTAGAAAAAGTCGGCAGAGTCAGCACAAGCCTCAGTCCGTTTCACTTTTGAAGCCAGAACCGCAAGGACACTTAAAAAGGCGATAGAAAACATGCTTGGAAAGCAAGTGTGTCTGATGAAAGGAGAGCGTTCAAGTTTACTGTAATCAGCCGTGGAGTTAAAGAACCGGAGGTGTGTTGTAAGTAACATGTTTGCTAAGCAAAAACCAATGTCTCTATAACGATGCAAGATGGCCATTAAACTGCTGGACCAGAAATATTTATGAAATATGCAGCTACCATATTCTTCAATACAAGTACTTTTGGCTTCTATTTTCTCTCCAACACACCTGATAATCAGATACCTGCATTTACAGATATTTTATTAGCAGGATTTAATTTAATATATCCAATTTAATACAGTGCATTTTTTTCATGCAGTTTACTAAAATGCAATCTATCCAATCTTAATGTTGATATTACTGTACGTGCTTCCCATTTCTATCCTGTCTTCTGTCTGACAAACAAACCATACTATGGAGTTACTAGAGAGGCTAGGGAAGGCTTTTAGAAGGAAATGTTTTGTCACTTTGTTGTCTGTACAACCAATAAAAAAATATATTATAATAAAAAATATTCATCTCAGTGTTTTAAAATTTTCACAAATATCTAAACATATCAGCAAAAGCACTGACATATTTGTAGACCACACTAAATGTGTCATTTACATGGCTGTTTTAGCCTAAAAAATTCTAAATGTGTCAGTATATCACTTAATCACCAGCTGTTTTGCTCAATCTCACTCAACAGGTCAAGCGGTACTTCTGTATTACCCATGTGTTCTGTGGCTCTTTTTACTTCACTTTAAGTCTCTTTTAAATTCTTTTTGTCAAATAATTTTTTTATTGAAGACAAAGATTCGGAAAAATTGATTCTCCATTTTATACATTTTGTCCACATATATGCAAAGTATAAATTAAATTAAACCCAAATTAATAAAAATAAATAAAATACACAGATCTATATCACAAGCCATCTCTATAAAGACTTGTTTGCAAAGACCTGTTTAAACTGCAGAGTATGATAAAAAAAATATCAAAACATTATATACAAATGATGCATGAGTCCATAGGGTTTCCATCAAGGTAACAGATAAAAGGATGGCAGATTTTGTCAAATTGCTATTTTTCTATTGCTAAGATTGCTAAAATTGCTAAGTTTTCTATACAAACAGCACTTTTACATTCTGAAAGAATCATTTAAATGCACATTGCAGACCTTTCTGTCCATTTCCATCTAAAACAGCATATCAGTTTTCAAGAAATGACTGATTATTTCCCCAAACTGATGGGCTGTAATTATAAAAAAATACACGTGCTACCAATATATTTTTTACACTGGGTCCTATAGTAACTTTCTATTTATTTTGTTTTTCACATAAAAATACAGTGAAAAAATCCCCTTTTCCATGATTATGCCTTTAAATGAATCAAACATCATAATGTTTACTTTGTTCAAAAGGTCCACAAGATTTGTACAATTTCCTGCAGTACGCTAAGTGAAATTAGCCAGATTATTTCTCAGGCGTTACGCTCTAAATGAAATAAAGCCTCTGTCCTTGGGGTTTGTGAAGACAATTACATCAGCAAAGCAATCTAATGAGTTTCCATTCTTGCACTGCAAGAACAATATCTAATTCAGCCAGATACAGAAAAAAGAACACACCACGGTAAATTTCCCCACTCTCTTCAAGTCTATTAAATTTAATGTCAGAAAACTTGAAAAAACCAAGATCTTACAATATTAGTCCATAAGCATGTAACAGCAGAACACACAAATGCAATATTATATGCATTCAGAATAACCTTAAAAGTATGAAAGCATGGTTTTTGTACACCACACTTTTTTTGCACTGGAATGATCCACTCTTTTCTCTTTGATTTGAGTTTTTAAAAGCAAATGACTTTTATTTTCTTGTCTTTTGATGTTCTTCAGGATGAGGTGTTTTATGATGAAATCATATAATGGCTAACACATGCTTTGCCATTCACTGACCAGCTGGCAAATTATCGGAGTGATACTGCGGCTGCCATGCTCCATTATTCATACGACTGCATCTCTGCGCTTGTCTGTTTGGCCAAATCAGATCCGATTATTCCACGCACATTTAATGCTGAATTCAGAAGAGGGGGTGTATGCATCAATCACTCGCATAACCAAAGTCATGATGTTCTGTCAATGGAGACACTCTGTGACGGCTCGCTGTTCCTTCAAAGTCACACAATATGCTTGTGATGAGGATGTGGTCATTTATGTATTTGAATACTGTCATAACTAAGAAAAGGGGAAAAGGGTAATAATCATGGCAATACTATGACAAGGGACAAGTGATGTTTCCTGTAGACTTTATAGAAAGACCTCCTTTTTCAGTAGGGTATTTTGAAGCGCTATTAAACTTAGTGCAGTAAAGCAATGAAAAATGATTACAATATGAACGTCCTTTGCACAAATCTAATTTTGCATAACTAAACACATGCCGCGCGGCATCAACATTACATTGCCACTCATCAATGTCATCAAATATGACTCATCTGTGATGATCAATAATGCAGGAATAATTCATGTGAGAGCGGCTCTCATTTGGTAAAAATAAACCCCTACATTCCTTTGGGCAACTGAAAATGTTTGCAGTTATTATCCCATAAATTACTCTTCTAGTGTTGTTATTGTGCAGCGCTTAGCTACAGCTCCCGCCCATATGTGGATATATTCACAAGCGGCTCCCCCAAGGAGAGGAACCATGTTAAATGTTTGATGTCCAAAATGAGTTTACTGCCAAAGGCTTTAGAGCCTTTCAAATTTCCTTGTTTGTCAACTACCTGCTGTTTCACAAGAGCGAGGCTTGTCAAAAACAATTCTGACAGATTCCCTTTGTGAAGCAATTCAATTAGTCCAGACTTTATAATAAATGTGAGAAAACTGTTAGCTTTTTTTGCTTCAAGGTAAGGCAGCACTTAAATTTGTCTAAACTTCTACTGGCACAGATATGCTAGCAAACAATGACAAATATAGGAAACCATACAGCAATGATGTATTATCGTACAGAATGTCCCATTTATTAACTGAGAGTGATAGCATTATGATATTAAAATTTGCACTGATTCACCAGTAGGTGGTGTTTTCACAGGTGAATAATTTCATTCAGTTATTTACAAAACACTGATACTTTCAGTAGCAAAACAAGCATGGCTTATCTAAAATTTTATTCTTCTTACTGCATACTATATATAGTTGTCAAAAATATATGCAACGAGTAGTATATCTAAAATCACAGTAGTTATAAAAGTACCACAATTACCTACTTTTTTCCGCAAATATCTTAGGTATACTTACAATGTACACATTTTTTTAAGATAATGACAACATGATGAATGTTGTATATATGGATTGCATTCACATTAAAACATACCTGCAAATTATTTAATTACCTACTCAAACAAAACACGATTTCAGATGCGTTTCAAAGTTTGTTGTGCAAGTCTTTGAATCATTTACTAATTTTCATTTGTTTGAAGTTAATTTGGAAACAATAATTACTCTCGCTTGTGTGATCCTGCTTAAATATGAAGTGATTTTCTAAACGCAAGAGAACTGTCTGAAAGGCTAAAGACTGTTAGCCTGCTTGGATACAGGTGACGTCAACACTTCAATTGTAGTATTTTGCATTGAAGCAAAAGCGAACGGCGTGGCACTGATTTAATGCTCTGCGATGACCATAAAGATCAAACAAGTGGAGAAATATCATTAAACCATTGGAATGTAATCTCATTTGTCTAAACAAACTGATCCAATGAACAACCCTAATTAAAAAGGCTGCCATAAACAAAAGCAGGCCAAGCCAGACGAGCCCCTCCCCTTTAACAATGGGGGACATTTATTTTATTAATCTAATGCATCATGTATCATATCATTACAGTTCAATATATCTATCATTAATTTTATTCCCTTCACTTAAGGCTTTTATTGGGATTACTTTGGTTATTAGTTGGTCTAATGTATTGGTTACCTCCAGATCCGGCGCTACGATCTCTCTCATCTCGCGGCATAAACCTGTGCGTGTTATTCAAATTGCCTCATTTATTATGATAGCTTCCTCATGTAAATTGTGCTGACTGCTCGCCCTTGCACAGTCCTCATTAGACTAATGAAAACCTTCAAACGAAAAAACTAAACAACCTGCCAAATAAAGGTCTGAGGTTATTATGAAAATTACAACTCTGGGAGCCAGGAGAAGCTCTGTTCATTAATTCATGCTCAGCAAATTGGTAACTAATTTAGTTGCACTCCTCTGCATTAATGGATTATTTTATAAAAATGTTTTCCACAGCCCGAGACCTTTGCCGCACACGTTAGAGAGCTTTGGATTCTAATCAAGAGGAGTGACATATTAAGCATGCCAAGCATCTGAATGATAATGCAGAAGCGATGCAAATAGACAATGTGGATTTTCACTCGGTCGGAGAGAATCAGGACCAATCTAACTCAATTGATATCTAACGGGGCTGGAAGAACCGTGGCGTGCTGAGGGATTAGACGAATCCATCTCAGCGTCTCGATTGGGGACCGGCAGGAAAAAAAAAATGTTTTGCCGAAACAGGCGCATTGTGATAATGTTATCATAAACAGGCCAAGATGTCAGCGTCCAGCGATGTCAATCCAGGTGTATAGTACACAATCAATCATTACAAACGTGAGATCCAGACAGAACAAAACACATCGACCGCACACACCAATCCTCCAAGGATCACACAAACACCTCATCTCCACCCCCCTCCCCGCCCATCACACCTAAGGTCTGACCTGTAAATTCATATAATCATGCTAATTACTTTGATTCACAGGCTTGCTTGGTCTATGGGAGAGACCTACACAGCGCCGCCTCTCCGGGCAGATCCAACAGGGGACGTGCAGCCCAGTGATTTCCACCGTGGTTTTAATGTCATTATCACTCTCTCCAACACTTCCCCAGCCCTGCCTTTCCGCCTGGAGACAATTCTCAAATCTATTATTTGCTTTGTTTTCTGTTTAATGCAAAGCATGTGAAAAGACACTTTTTAAATTTGATTTGCCAAAACAAAATAAATAGTGAAAATTAATAGAAATTTGTCAAAGGTTTAACTTAATACTCAAGAGCTGAAGATGTTTTGACATTTAATTTGATGCAATTTCGTAAAGAGGTACAGGGAACCATGCTCAATTGATAAATATTGAGCATGAAGTTAATGGAGTTAATGAAATGTAATGTAGTTAATGGTAAATGGACTCAATTTTGTTTAGACCTTTGTGAAAGTGATATTATTAATTGGTCAGGTTGAATGGATTTCAAAACGTCTAAAAGGCTTGACTGAATGCTAATACAACAGTTATTATATACTTGCTCTTTTTTTCTCGAAAGAATCTTTCAGCAAACAGTTAGGGAAATATTTATGTATTATTATTTTTTAACACGAAGAATATTTTGATACTCTAAAGAACCCTTCTCCAACATAAAGAACCTTTTTTAGCAACAGAATGATTTTAAACTTGTCAACAGTTCTTCATGGAACCAGTGGCAACAAAGTATCTTTATTTTTAATTAAGTCTTAAGTGATTTTATTTATGTTTATCTCTTATTTTCACCAAGGCTGCATTTCCTTGATCAAAAATACAGTAATAACAGTAATACTATGAATTATTATTACAATTTAAAATATGTTTAAGTTTAAAAATGTTGCACTGTGTCTACTCCAGTCCACAATGCCACATGATCCTTTTGAAATTATTCTAATATGCTAATTTAGTACTCTAAATATAATCAATTATCAGTTTTTGCTTAATATATTTGTGGATATCATGATACTGTCACAGAGCTTTAGAATAGTAGTATACAGTTGAAGTCAGAATTATTAGCTCTTCTGAATTATTTGCCCCATTATATATTTTTCCCCCAATTTCTAAACATAATAGTTTTACTAACTAATTTCTAATAACTAATTTCTTTTATCTTTGCCATGATGACAGTACACAATATTTCACTAGATATTTTTCAAGATACTAGTATTTAGCTTAAAGTGCAATTTAAAGGCTTAACTAGGTTCATAAGGTTGAAGAGGCAAGTTAGGGTGATTAGGCAAATCATTGTATAATGATGGTTTGTTCTGTAGACAACCAGAAAAAAGAATTGCTTAAGGGGCTAATAATATTGACCTTAAATTGGTTTCAAAAATATTAAAAACTGCTTTTATTCAAGCCAAAATAAAACAAGACATTCTCCAGAAGAAAAAAATATTATAGGAAATACTGTTAAATACTCATTGCTCTGGTAAACATTATTTAGGAAATATAAAGGCAACATACATAGCTATAAAGATTACAATATTTATGCATTTAGCTATATGACAGTGAAAGATACTTCAAAGAACACATCCAAATGGTTGAAGTTTTATGTACCAAGCAGATATTAACCCTGTAGGTGACTTCTTGCATGCAATTGCCAAACTCAAAATAATTCACAGACACTTCCAACAACATCTGTGAATTATTGGTTTACCAGTTGGTTTAGGGTACTGAACTCTGACCTTTCTCCAGATGCATTCTCTTGGCGTTATGGCCGATGTCGTGAGCCAGATCGCCCTCTTTAGGCCCGGGTAAGATGCTGGGAGAGAGCCCAAGTAATGCATGGTTCATCGACAGTCCATTCTGATGCACAGCTTTGAGAGAACACAGAGACACATTATTCCCATCTCCACATGCTCTCAATCGACAACGCAAAACACCTCGAGTGATAAATAATGATTCTAGTTGAAAAGAGCTCTTGCCGTCCAGTGGCTACAGAAGGTGAATCTGTCCTTGGCTTTCAACTGTTTGTGACTTGTGGTATACCTCATCTCCAAATCAATGCGCCAGTCAATCAAAATCACATTTACCACTCTGCCTGGTGAGCACAATTTTCAGTGCAATTCTCTATGACATCTGAGATGAGGGGACAAAACTTGAGCAACAAATAAATAAATAAATAACTATAAAAAAAACAGACAGTGAGAAAAAACAAGTCTGTGAATTAAAGTGGCTACAAAAATAAGTTGAAATGAAATGTAAAACTCACAAAGTGGTTTTCTAAAGTCTAAGCCCACTGCTAAAAAAGCGACCTTTGCTTTTTTAGAATCTAATGAAAAAATCATTACAATTTATTTTATTAATAATTATTATTGATAAAATATAAATAACTATTATTAGCATAATATTCATTAGTGTATTCATTCATTCATTCATTCATTCATTTTGCTTTGGCTTAGTCCATTATTTATCAGGGGTCGCCACAGCTGAATAAACCTCCAAGTATTCCGGCATATGTTTTTACGCAGCGGATGCCCTTCCAGCCACAACCCAGTATTGGGAAACACCCAAACACTCTCGCATTCACACAGGCACCCATACACTACGGCCAATTTAGTTATTCCAGATACACTTATAGTGCATGTCTTTGGACTGTGGGGAAAACCGGAGCACCAGGAAGAAACCCACACGAACACGGGGAGAACATGCAAACTCCACACAGAAATGCCAACTGACCCAGCCGGGACTCAAACCAGCAACCTTCTTGCTGTGATGCGACAGTGCTAACTACTGAACCACTGAGCCGTCTATTAGCATATTAATATTAGTAAAATTTAAGTCTGGGACTGGTGGATGCTGCACACCGGTGGTCAGGAGAGACCTCCACAATTTGATTGTAAAGCACTTGAAGTGTACAGCAACATGTTAAAGAATTCATTATTTATTCGTCTAATAATAAAAAATACATCTGAATTTCACATTTATTAAAGAGCAGGATATGCTTTAATGACAACATAGGCTGCATGACCTTCCCAAGTTTGTGTAAATTATTGCTTCATTTAAGCATAATTTAAATTTATTTTAAAATCCAAAGGTATTCTTAAATTTTAATGGAAGCAAACATATCTTAATTGTGATCTAGAAACTGAGGGAATCTTAACACATACAATATAACTTTCAGAACTCAAAGTAAGTTTCTAATCAAAACAAACAGTTACTCGTAAAGAATAACTTCATAAAACATGGCAGCATATTTCAGAGATGACGAAAAACATCCACGCTCTTCCAGTGATTAAGAACATTGTTTTGATTTTATGGCACAGCTAATGATGAAAACATTCGAGGTCTGTTTTTGCACAACACGAGCCAAAGAAAAATTTAAAGATAGCTAATATCTCCCCCCCCCCCATCTGTTGCAAACAACAGAAAGCATAAAGGGATGCACGTGTGCTCCGGGCTTAACAAGAGGCATGTTTAGTGCAGTATTTAGCAGTGCGTGTGTGACAGGGGAGAGAAATGGAGAGACAAAGAGAGTGGGAGAGAGAGATTTATGAGGTGAACATACGCATTCTGTCGGAGGAGCTCTCGGTGTGTGCTGGAGAGCTGGAGACGCTGCTGCTGCGCTGGGACGAGGGACGGCTCCCCGGCCTCCTGCCGTCTTCCAGAGAGGGGGCAGGGGAGGGACTGTCAGGGACCCGTTCCTGCACAGCCAACAGGAAAAACAAACACAGCCGGGGCGGCCATTACATGACACACTCTTTTCAGCCAACACACCTCCATGGACAGGCAAGCATCTATGCTGCTGCTTCGTCCTTTTATTTCTTTATTTTCTTTGCATTTTGGATATAACACCCCCCTCCCTTCACCCATTCTCTGCATCTTTGCTTTCATTCTTTCCCAGGCTATTGTCTGAAACACTACTCCCTGCAATGCCGTACCAAAAGCACGGATCGCGCACCACCCACCTTCCCCCAATGGCTGATGAGAGAGAGAGATGTGCACGACACAATGAGAGAACGGCGCCGTGGGTTACCTTAATCACTGATGTCACCATTCGGGATGGGGCACTCTGTCCCTGTGCTGCGGCGGCCATATTGGCGATGGTGCTGAGGTGGTTCATCTGACTCATCGCCATTGTGACGGATGCGGGAGGCAGGCTGACAGGGATCAGGGGGTGGGGCATCATCATAAACGGCAGCTCCAAGCCTGCAGATGAGAGACCAGAGCAGCTGATTAATTAATCATTTCTGGCATTAAGTTGTGTGCAAATGGAAGATGCGTGTGTGACGGAAAAAGAAAGCAGAGCGCTGAAGAGGAGAGGACGATTTAAAGGAGAAACGCTATGAATTATTCACACGTGACCTATTGTGCGGGGAGAGTAAATATTCATTAAATAATAATCACCGCATTAGATACTGTGTTACATGGAAGCTGTTGATGTCTATAAAGAAATAAGGAATCACAGGACATTTAAAAAACCATTACTGTCATTAGAAACATAAATATTCCCTTTGGCTGTTAATAATATATGCTGCTGTTAATAATATATAGCACTGTGGTGATTAGAGTTATAATAACCTAATAATTGTTGAGATTTAAACTAATCTTTATTGTGCTGGGAAATGGAAGAAATTATGGAAATATTTCACCATTAATAGTAAATGTGTTCAAAATAAGGCAAAAACATGAAAGGCATTAGTTAAAATGAGCAAAAACGAGCCAATTAAAACTAAGTGTGTATCATGAGATGCCTACCAGCTAATTATGTGTATTTGTGCCAGAAACTCCATTACTCGTACAACAGAGCGCATTCATGACGTCATTTGCAGGTCCTTGATAGCTACATGGGATTGAAATAATTAAGACATTCAAAGATTAAGAAGAGGAAAACCAGATCTTGCAGGTTAAACACGTATATATATAACTAAGGCGAACTACATTCTTAGACAGTGATTAAATGGCTAGAAAGGAAGCTGTCCCGCTTTTTCAAAGGACATATGCACACAAATAAGGTCACAGCCTGGTGTGTGTCCCTGAACTAAAGACCCACTCACTCCCACTCCTGACTTTGAACTAAAGGATCAAAAGTAACGCAGAGAAATTTCGGTCAAAGGCACCACTCCAGCACTTGAAAGCAAACTCGAGCCTTCGCATCGGATCCGATCGAGCAAGCAGGGCATCCTGCACTCTCCGTCCCACACTTTCCCCTTTATCGCTCGGCTCAAGGTAACAGGAGACTCAGAGGGATAATCCAGTGAGTTGTTTTTGTGCAAAATATCAGGGCTGTGCGGAAAAAAAACACCAATAAAAATAAGAGGAGGGGGCCCTTCAGTGTCAGTGCTCTTCAGAGAAGCATTGTACATTTCCATAAGAAAGATGACCAGATGCAAAGGGAAAACACATTCCCCGGCATTAAAAAGGAGGCGGAGATTAAAAGAACGAGAGGCCAAGCAGCACCTTGTAAAGGCGTCTCTCCTCGAGTGCCGAGTCTGAATCAATTACCGCTCGCAGGACCGGACTCAATTAAAACTTGCCACGGCGCCAGCGTGTGATTGTAGGATACTTACAGCACCACGTCCAAACAAATTGAGAGAGGCATTCATGCACATATCTACCTTTCAGAGCTTTCGAGAGCCGGATAGAGTGCCGGCGCGCCTTTGTGATTTGCTCAAGAAGATCTGACTGGATTTCAGGAAATCAACATTTACAAGAGAGCGGAGAAACGTATTAAAGTCTGATATGACTTTGCTTTTGTCATTTAAATGGGTGTCCTTTATCAGCCCGCCGGTGAATGATGTCTGTTGTGTTGACCGATTTCACAAGGCAGAACCACCTCGGGCTTACAGTAGCAGACTGCTCTCAGGGGTCTAATCTCTCTCTCTCTCTCTCTCTCTCTCTCTCTCTCTCTCTCTCTCTCTCTCTCTCTCTCTCTCTCTCCTCGTCCCACCTCCTTTCATGTTTCGCCATCCTTAAGTGATGTTTCAGCCATAATGGCCCATTGAAAAGCGGAGGAAAACATGATACAAGCTAAAAGAGGTCCAGCAAAGCTTTTCAGACAGACTGAAAGGCGATGAACTGTGGATGTCTAGAATCCAGATGTCTGATGAAATAGTTGCATTGATCATGAGTCTTTTTGCTTCTTTTGTACTTTTTCAACAAATTGGTCTAAAGAGAGAAAAAGTTTTTTTGTACTACATTAAAGTATTTATCTTTTTAATAAAGACATATTATGTTGCATTGAGATTATTGACTTAAAATAAACGAAAATATTGAGCACCTGAGAAATTGGGTTTGATTTGGGTTCCGTCAGATTAATGTTACAGGTCTTTGCTCTGCTGAGACTACATTTAAAAAATGAGATGTATATTTAGGACAAACTTAATTTTGTAGAATGCCTGTATTCAGTTTGTATACAGACCAATGAAAAATTTAATTCATTCATTCATTCATTTTCATTTCGGCTTAGTCCCTTTATTAATCTGGGGTCGCCACAGCGGAATGAACCGCCAACTTATCCAGCATATGTTTTACGCAGCGGATGCCCTTCCAGCTGCAATCCATCTCTGGGAAACATCCATACACACCCATTCACACTCATACACTATGGACAATTTAGCTTACCCAATTCACCTGTACCGCATGTCTTTGGACTTGTGGGGGAAACCGGAGCACCCGGAGGAAACCCACGCCAACACAGGGAGAACATGCAAACTCCACACAGAAACGCCAACTGACCCAGCCGAGGCTCGAACCAGCGATCAGCGACCTTCTTGCTGTGAGGCGAACGTGCTACCCACTGCGCCACTGTGAGGCCCCAAAAATTTAATTGGTCCATGCAAAATAATTGTTTAAAAAACTATTAAATAATGCGAATTTTTCTAGCATCTTAAGCATTTCTAGCATGTTTGTAAACATTTTTGTAAGTATTGCACACATTTAGCAAAGTCGGTGAAACCAATATTGATTACTGAATAGAATGCATCAAATCTATAAAAATATTTTGCATCAGTATAATTTTCAGATTTTTGACCTGACAGACTTTAAAATGCAAACTGCTGACTATAAAGATTCAAATAACTTCTGTGAAAATAAAATGATAAGATAAGATAAAAAGTGTTCCATCATTATGTAGAGTAACAGTTAAATATATGCACAAACCTCCAAGTGCCATCTGAAATGAAAAGTTTTGATGCTTGAAAAACCCTTTTCATTTATGACCCATGCCAGAGGAATTTTTGACGTGGCCAGTAAACATATCTGACTTTTCACATCAAAACAAATTTATAATGAATTTCAAGTATCGGAAAACACATTCATCATACAGTAGATGACATGGTCTTCAGCTCATCGTCTGTCTGAATTTAATTGTAATTGGCCCTTTGAAAGAATGCCTACTCCTTTTGCACTTACTTAACCTACAAGAGGGATAAACTGCCATAATTTACATGAATTAGCAAGCAAGATATTATTGTCAAACAGATGAACTTTGATTCCAGTGGCCCTTAAAAGAGAGACAGATTGAAGCAGCCATTGTCTAGCAAAAGCTGGCCTTCAGAGCGCTAGCAGCCTGCATTATCCAGTGAGGGAGGAAGCTTTCCCTTGACAAAAATTAAACCAGCTCCTGCTTGGCACTTTATTATCTCTTCAACTGAGTGATTTATTGTTTGTGGAATGAAAGCAAAAGAGGAGGAAAATTACATTTTCAGCAGCGCCCAGGCCCATTCTGCCTCTACTCCTCAGTCCTGGAAGAGCTCACGACAAACAATAATGTCAGCTGTAATTGATCTGAGGTCGCCGGTTAGCCCTCCAGTAAAAGCCCACTATTTAAGCGACAATCCGCCCTGCCTGCTCCTCAGATGCTGTCTAATGAAGCTGTCCATCTCTGCTATTTACCTTCTCTTAAATGGAAGAGGAAAGATGTACTGTATGAAGCTGAGCCAGGGAAGATTTGCTTTCCTCCCGTGAAATAGGACCTGCAGATGCCGCTGGAATGTGTAATTGGCTGCTGGAGTCAGAGACGGGGGTTCCAGCGCTAATTAAATGACTTGTTTCTGGCCTATCCATCTTTGTTTGCGAGCGCAACGCCATGGAGCAGTATGTTGTAAATGCTCTTATCTAAACAGACGTTCTCTTTTGCTCGTCCCTTTGATTTGAGAGCCAAAATCGTGCGCCTTTTGAAGTAGCTGTTGAATCGGGAAAACAATTTAAGTAGTTTTTTTCATGAGGCGTTTCAGAATGGCAGATTGCTATTTTTTGCGATGCCCATCGTTATAAAGAGGTTTTGCCGGTTGGCATAAATAATAATCAGTTTTGTTTAAACAGCTCTCAAGGCTTTTGGCACAGGTTTCTAATTCAATTTACAAACTATGCTACATTCTAATTGTGAAACAATTTAGGTTACATGTTGTCATCTAGGAATGTCTCCATCGAGACTTTTTTGTGCCCCAAATTGATCTGAGTAATTTTAAGGTGCCATTGAACGCATTGATACCGTGTGTTAAATTATTCTTAGATATCTAAATAGAAGGTGTGTTGCTTAGGTAAGTGCAAAAAATATCTATAAACAGTTTTACAGGTCCATTTCCAGCACTAGGAATTACCCCTAATATGATTTGGTTGGTTTTGACCATATTTGGAAGGGTCATGAATATTAATGAGCACTGCTCTGATGATCCAGCAGCTCATGTCAGTGCCTCATGCATGCACACACACACACACACACGCACGCGCACGCACACGCACACACACACACATACACACACACACAGAATATACTGTAAAATACACTCAAGCTAAATAAATCATACTTCAATTGTTAACAAATATTTTCACAAATTGAGTAGATTCCTTGTTGAATGACAATCTTTTCAACTGAAGTGGTAGAGAGATTTATTTTAGATTGAAGGACTGAGTCACTATCTTTATTCCACGACAGTAACCTAGTTTGCTTCTGAATTGTGTTGCGGATGATACATAGACCAAATTATAATTACAGTTGACTAAAGGAGCTGACAGAGATGGATTTTATGGTTTCAACATGTACAGTATGAAGACACAGGCAGGAATTTACACTTATATTCAGCAGTACATGTGTCTTTGTTGCCTCATTACAAACATACACTGGACATTTCACAATATCCATGTTAAAAAAATACAGTTAAACAGATTTTGTCCCTTTCTGTATGGCACTAAATAAATCTGTATATCCTGCATTTTGCGTTGTGACATGCTGTGAACAGATAAGACTCCATGGTCATGCATGGCTGCCTGCGTCAAAAAACTGTTTACTCTTTATTAAAGCCTGTCCCGTTTTCAAAATAAGAGTCCCACATACATAGTAAATATAATACAATCTTAAATAAACTGATAAATAAGTAAAGAAATATTGTTGTAATTGCACTAGGAAACGTGGCCAATCAAACACGGGTGTGCATATTAATGATCCCATGTGGAAAATAACAGTCTGTGTTTTGTTCCAACTGCCCTATTTTTCACCAGGATATTCCACTCACGTGATTTACTTGAGAACGAGGAAACAATAGTGTTTGAGGCTCACGGTATGTTATTTCCATCTACTGAACTCTTATTTTTTTTTAGCTATGACTGTGTATATCCAGATTTTTATTCTATGGCACCTTTAATATTGGGTATCTGCCAAAAACAAATACCATACTTGTATTATGCTAGTGCTAGGCACAATTTTAAGGATATTAAAATCAATTCAGCATATATGCTGACATCTAGATGATTAGGTTTTATGATAGGTAGGTTTAGCTATTTGTAATTTCATGATGATGATAACAACAGAGTTTATGTATTGACAAAAAAAGTTTTGTTTTTTTTATCATCGAAGGCAATGGATTACCCCATGCATCCCGAAAAACATTGTAAAATATGTTCAAAATAAAGGATTGGGCTTCAAACAACTAAATATATGTACATACAGAATGAGTTAAAACATGACCTCAATACTAATGTTTAAGATTGGTTCACGACACCAACGCCAAAAAAAAAAGTGCTCCATCTGAGTTGAGGAGCTGTTCTTGCAAATAAAAGCATGGGTCATTTATAAACAGACACAAAACCATTTCTTTGTTTAAAGTATAGATAGTTTTCTTTTTTCCCAGATGGCAAAGCTAGTCAAGGCTGAGAAATGCTGTAACTCATTAAAGACCCGTTAGATGAAGGTATTTGACTTTGAAGTAGCCACCCACGGCCTTTCTGTGTCATTGAGAAAAAAGCTTTAAAGTCTTTTCTTCCTGTTTATAATCTTAATGCTAATCATAAAAAATAACATCTTGAGTTTGTTAATATCCCCCCAAAACTGATAATAAAAAAGAAACAGACCTGTACACTATCACCGACAATCATGCAGCGCAGACGCTCGAGTATGTGATACAGGCTATTTCTGAAGCCACAAGAACTGAGGAACAGGCATTTACTGCGATCACTCTGAAGTGAGAGAGCATAATAAGAAACAGAGGCCAAAGAAAAACATCTATTACACACTTGTGAGTGTAAAAAATAATGGCAAGAAAACATCTCTAGTTTGATGAGGTAGCATAATTACGCAGAGCTGAAGCCCCCCCACAACCATCAAAGCAAACATGTGCTAGGGATTATGGAGGAGACAGACAGTATTGTTTATTTATTTATTTATTCATTTATTTATTCTTCCTCCAGGAGGATAAAGGCCCAGCAGGAGTTCTTGGCATATGGTTATGAAGTGATTTCGGTCCAGCTTCACTACCTGTTACACAGGCTGTCCCACTGAACCATATGATGAATTTCCTTTTGCCTAAATGCCCACATTTTAGAAATTACCATTAATTTAAAAATAATGTAACTTTTTTTTGTTATTGTCACAAAACACACACATGCACACACACATACCAGCACACTCAAATGCTCACACAGATGTACACACACAAACCTATTTGGGTGAATTGTTTAATTTTATTTAATTTACTGGTCATTTCATCTAGGTTTTACAATACAAAACAAAACAAACAAACAAATATAAATAAATAAATAAATAAATAAATAAATAAATAAATAAACATCAGCATTATGTTATTTCTCTAGTATTTTCTATTTACATTTACATAGTTTTTTTTACATTAAATTAGTTGTAATTGTATTAATAATTCATTAAATTCAAAAAATAAACTAATTGAAGCTAAAATATTAGCAATTTAATTTGTATATAATTTTATACATTTGAATCATTTATTTTAGTTTTATTATTTATTATTAATTTATTATTATTCGTGTATTTATTTTATTTACTCATCAAGTAAAAAAATATTGTTAACTTAAATTTTTTGTGGTTTTACTTTTATGGTTTTAGTTAGCTATAGTTTAATATAAGAACCCTGAAAAGCACAACTGTAAAATAAACCCATGGTTTCTTGTTTTGCTTCTGGTAAACGCAACAATTCAGTCTCCTTTCCACTGTAACTTCATCTGGTAAATGCAATTACCTTCGTGCTTGTAGATGCCCAGACACAGGCTTCAGGACACTTCACCAAAAGCACACCCAATTTGCCTCTGAATTAGATTCAGCTTAAACGGGGCCTGTATCATTCACCATAAACTACTGCTGGTTTAGAGAAAGCAGAAGGCAGCAGATGTTACCACTGAGGGTACAATATATTCAAGTCCAATCAATAACGCTCCTCCCAGAGGGACTGTGACACCCAGGCAGAGCATCATTTCCATCAGATACTGAGCAAAGGGTCCCGTTTAAAAAGATTGCTTTCGGTCAATGGCAGGCAGTTGTCATTTGACTCGGACTCTGAGATGAAATGTATCGAACGGTGTTATCAATCACAGAGGCTTTCTGCAGGATAAAACGACAGACTCTTGCATCATCTGTTCTAATTACAAAATTAGCATCGCGTTGCCTCTGCTGCATCTTTGTGTGATTCTGAAATTCCTTGTGAAAGGAGATTTGTTAAGTTTGTCATACCGCTTCAGTGTTATCGAATGTGCTTAAAGGGATAGCTCAACCAAAAATGGTAATTATGTTATTATTTGTTCACCCTCATGTGTTACAGATCTGGATGGTGTTTTTTCTTTCTTATGTGAGGAATTAGATTTTCGTGCACACAATAGTCAATGGAGTCCCAGTGTTGTTTTGGAATTCGTTACATTTTGTAAAGAATGTATAGAGGTGAGTAAAAGATTAAGAAGTTGTTTTTCAATCAACTATCTCTATGGATGACCCCCCCCCCCACCTCATTTCCTGTCTTATCATAAAAAATGTAGAAGTTAAACAGACAAAAACAAATACATTTATGGTTAATTCATGTATTTAAAAAATTTAATAAAATTTAATAAAATTAAAAAATTAAAATAATATGATAAACTCTGATAAAAAATATACTTATATAATTAATTGTATTTTATATTTTGTTTTTATAAGCAAATACATAAAAACTGTGTGAAACACTGATGCACAGTTATTTATTCATTTTCCTTTTCGGCTTAGTCCCTTTATTAATCAGGGGTCGCCACAGTGAAATGAACCGCCAACTTATCTAGCATATGTTTTATGCAGCGGATGCCTTTCCAGCTGCAACCCAGTACTGGGAAACACCCATACACTCTCATTCACACACATACACTATGGCCAATTTAGCTTATTCAATTCACCTGTACCGCATGTCTTTGGACTGTGAGGGAAACCAGAGCACCCGGAGGAAACCCACGTAAACACGGAGAGAACATGAAAACTCCATACAGAAATGCCAACTGACCTAGCCAGGACTCGATCCAGTGAGTTTCTTGCTGTGAGTTGGCAGTGCTAACCACTGAGCCACCGTGTCGCTGATGCACAGTTATATAAAAAAGAAAAGAAAATCTAGCTAATTAATTTGAAATAAAATGAAATAAATCACATTTATATTCATAAAAAATACATATTTTAAACCATTTCTATTTTAAACAAACACATAAAAGCAGAACTGACCTTTGTTCTGGGTGATTAAAGCTTATCAGATTAAAAAATAATAATAATCAATAATAATAAATAATGAAAAGACATTTTCCTGCAAAATTCACAATGGGATCAATCTAACGCCAAAGTCAAAATAAGTTCACTTCTGATATCCACATTGTATTATGTCTACATTTGTGTCTACTTCCTTTACTAAAGACATACAGTATCTAAAGCAAACATCTAAAGTGCTCCAGAAGAACTTCGAAGCACTCACATTTCCTCCGGCTCACTCAAAAAAGTTCAGTAGCACATACAGAAATCTTGTATTTCACACAAATACTACACACGGCCTAAATATGGTCTACTTTCAGTAACTTGAGGCTATATGGGTTGATTTGTTCTGGCAGGACGCCTGACCCAGAGCAGGATCACTTGTCTGGTTGGGGCTAATGGGGTTCCAGGCATGAGTGATACACCCGGCCACACGTTCAATTCCTCACATTCTAATTGCTGCAATCTTTTCATCAACACAACAATCATAGCAATACTTTCCATTTGCGCCGCATCCTCTCCGTCATCATAAGACAGTGTTTTCTTTTTTTGTAAGTCTCTGCCATAATTGAATGACCTATCGGAGGGATATTCAGAGCAGTCAAAGCGCATGCATCTTTCACATTATGACCCGCGGAAGCTTATCATGTGTGAAAGGTTGAATGTCATTTATTACATGTAGCGCATTTACACCATGTGACATTGTCTTTTCAAATTGCGTGGATCTCTTCATCCCTATCTTTGCCTCCAAAGGTCACTCAATCCCACTTATAAATGCAACCTGACAGAGATTAGCAAAGAGGGACGGCCAAACACACAGGCGAATCAAACGGCTTCAAATGAATTCATCCAATTAATGAAGAACGAGCTTTAATGTTGATGAGGCCCGACAAGCAAAGCGCTTATTTATTTCACTTCGCACAAATATCTGCAGCTCTGTTCGCCGTGCCGCTTTTCAGAGATGATAGAGCATGATACGGATCATTACAGAAATAATGCTTAATCAATTCCCATTTTGTAATCTGTTTCTGCAGTTGTAGGCATTTGTGTACACCACGTCTTTTACACCCGACTCCCCCCTTTCTCTCTCTTCCCAAATCATGCATATTCAATTTTATGCTGATGCTTAACAGTCGATGCAACCGGAATTAAAACAAGCAATTCGACTTCATTAAAAAAAGTAAGTGATTATCGAGTTATCTTTTTGAAATTCTATTAAAATGTGTGATGCTCTCCACTTATCTGTCACCTGCTTCCCAGGAGCGCATCGCACTAATAGAGGCACTCAGAAACGAATGCCCAGGAGAGGCCGCGCGTGTGTGTGTATGTCTGGCTTTCTCCGAGCTATTACTGATGCTTCCTGCCTTACTGTTTGAGGAGAGACAAAACAACGTTCAGCAATGTAAACGGACACAGGTGAGGAGCGTTTGAAGAGTCTGGATATCTCCCGTGCTGAATTTCTATGGTGGGACTCAGTTAGTGAGTAATGAGTAATGTATCATTGCCCTGATTTCTGCTGCTGCAACTCTGGTATGTGGATAGGAAGTGAACAGTGTTTGCGTAGTTTGGCTGCAGGCTGGCTTTTCACTCTGAAGACTTCTGGGATATATATAAATTTATACTATATCTGAGGTGGATTTGTTTAAGCAACATCATTAATATAAGAATGTTTTATGCTTTTATTTGGGCAGTACATTTCTTGAAGGAAATATTAATTTAAATTCCATTTCTCATTAAATGGATTTCCATAAATTTCTTTGAGTCAATTCTATTCCTTTCATTTATTTGTTTAATAAAATGTGTCAAAAACCAAAAACAATTAATTTAGCTATGGCATGAAAAAAATTAATCAGCCATAAATATTTTGTTATAGTTAAATGGATAGTTCACCTGAAAATTGAAAACTCATCATTTACTTTCCCTTTTCTTATAAAGGTTTTCATTTTATTACTCATAAAAGGTTTGGTACCACTTGAGGGTGAGTAAATAGTGAGTCAATTTTCATTTTTGAGTGAACTATCCCTTTTTTATTTGCATTAACTAGTTTTGTTGCTTTACTTTGCTTTTTGATCAAATATAATTTTTTATCAGTATATACTAGTATTAAACGGTAAAGTAGCTATCAAAAAAATTTATATTAATTTTCATAAAAATATCTAAATAAATAATCAAAAATAAATTACAATAAAATAAATAAACCTAGTCACAAATTAATAAAAAACATTTTTTTTTCCAAATCTATAACTTCTACACCACTCTGACTTAGGGGAATACACAAGAGAAAAGAGCAAGAAACAGTGAAAGTCAAACAGGCCGACACGATTAGGCCGAAAACTTTGTTTGTCGTTGCCTTGCCACGTTTAACAGTGCGAGGCGGCCAGATTGAAAAACAAAGCGCAACCCTTGTTGGATTTGTCCTTCCACAGTGTGGGATTTATTATTAGAAAGGACATAAACAGACTAATTAAATCACAGCAGTCGAGGCTGAGATGACAGCTGGTGCTGTGTGTGACCAAACAGATCCCTATCAAAGAGCAGGAGGCATGGCTCACTCAATCCGTCCTCTATGGGGAGCTATTTTAAGAGCACCGACGCTTTATGCTAAATGAGTGCTCCATGTTCAAGCCGGCTGATTATAAAGAAGCCACGCGATGCATGATGGATGTGCCTGCTTTAAAGACAATGGGTTTAGGGTCTATGTTTTCTGATAGGTGTTGAGGAAATGTGACAGCGCTCATCATACAGATATCGCAGCGATACCGACTGCCTCTGTGTCAGTTAAAAGCGCCCGACGCAGCGATGCATTGAATTTGTGACGAGATCGTTCTTGACAGTGTAACAAGTACAATAAGAGGCACGAGTCTTACAGTTATTAATGTGTTTGCAAGCTTATCCATATACGGTTAAGTGTATAATAAGAGATTTTGATCCTTTCCTTCATCGCATGGCTAATTCTGTCACAAATTCATACGCTTTGAGTAATTATTACACGATTTTTGAACACCACCGGTTGATTGGTTGCACATTTGCAACCACAGATGAGAGAGAAATATGGTTTTAACAAGTCAATAATGGCAAGCGCAATGAAAACAACGCAATCAATGGCACTGCAACGTTTGCAAACAAGAGCTTGAATTATAACACCGATAATTGATTCCCTTTCTCCCTGCTGTTTTTCTTTCTTTCCCTCCTTTGATGTCATTTCCCAATCGATTCCTTGCTGTATGCAATGATGAGAAGAGTTTTTTTCCCCTCTTGGTATTTTAAGGTAATATAATCACTTTTTAGCACTATATTAGAAATATGATGATGATTTTATTGTGCTTTGAAAAGAATGTTTCTTAAACTTCAGAGGAAAACTCCTATCATTTGAACATGTCTGCTTGCAGGCAATCAGCAGGCCTGATCCTCATCATTCATATTCATAAAGAGCACAGATATATACTTTATTTATATGGGGCTGTTGTGCTCGATTCTGATTGATTGGTTGATAAATGTGTCCAGTTATTTTTATGGGAAACCCACATCTAAAGTAGATTTTTACTGCATAACCAAATGAAGGGATTTATTTTAAAGGTTCTTATAGTGTTCAACAGACAACTAACCAATATCTAATAACCAATAACCAATCTAATAACCAATAACCAATATCTTTTCAAGCAGTTTAGCTTACAATTTTAAAATTTGTAGAGATGCTGCTGCTGAACACTGAGTTTATACAATATTGTGTTATGGCCAAATCTGATTAATGTATGAAAATATGAAAATATGAAATGTCTTTTGTAGCATAACCAGAATAACTGACTATGGTTGCATTGTTTTCGAGTAGCTCACCAGTTCCCTACTTATAGTTCTAATAAATCATTTGAATACATGAAACAAATGCCAGGTGAACTTGAACGATGATACAAACAAATCGTTTGCAAACAAGGGATGATTTCCCACCTTGACACTGTTTTATTGTTTTCTCTCCTGTGACATAATTTCTAATTGATTCCTTCCTTCACACAATGATGAGAAGTTTCCCCGAGTTTGTTTTTTTTGCTCTGACTCTTTCACCCGCTCAACCAATGGAAATCTGCAAGCGGCACCAGCAGCTTAACCAAAAAGGATTAACTCCCATATCCAACCGAGAACACAGATAATGCTCGGTAATTGGTAAAAAATGAAGATGAATGGGACAGCAAGATAAGGACCAATTAGCTCCTCCACGCTTACAGCTGCGGTCTCTCTACAGATCCATCTCTTGAGTGCTGGCCTCCTCTGCCAGAAGAAGCCTGGTGGAATTAGCGGCCTGACCTCATCGATGGTGGGACGCCCACCCATCATCTCCCCCCCTTCACTTTCAATTCTGCCCCTAACATAGACACCTGTCACCAACCCTGACGTGACAGGCTCACATCCCCAAAACGCTCAATGCCAACTCGCTAAATCAGAGAAAGCCACACAAACACGCGGGCACACGCATGCCTGAAAGTTTGTCGCTTATTTCATTATGGCAGCATCATCTGGTTGGTGATACACACAATTCCCCCATCTAATTACGGAGAGGATTTAAGGTCCATTAACGTTGCTGTGGCAAGGAATCAGATGCAAAATGGCACCCAGTGGCCACCAAGAGAGAGATTCTTTTCACCTCCTTCTATTTCTTAACCCAAACGCGGCAAATGCATGAGTCGCAAGGAAGAAATAAAAACGAATAAATATCCAAACTTCCAAATAAATATCCAAACATCTTGCTGAAAAAGGCCAGGTGTTAGCTTTGGTTCGGGTGAATACAAGGCAGGGAAAGGAGATCAGTGTTTGTGTGTCTACCAGGCTAATGTTTTGCTTGGTTTGTGATCTCTAATTGTGCCGTTTCCTGTGAGTGAATGGAACAATTGTCATTGTAAAAGAAGGGAACCCCCCACCTCCTTAAAAAAAGATCTGGAAGAATCAAACGGGAAGTTTAATCACGCTCACCTCCGCCTCCTCCTCCTCTCGCGCAGGGTGTTTGGCTATTTGGCTCTAACTTGAACTGGCTGACTGTTTTTCTCTCTGTTTTTGTAATTAATAATAGTGATGCAAGCCTGCGAGGGTGATTGAGCTGAATATTTAATGCAGAAGAAACATTAGCGCATCCAATTTGCATCAACAACCAACAAGTCCGAAGGAGAGTACAATGTCCTTCACACACTTACTGTCAGCCTTTGTGCTTCAGATTAAATCTATTCTCGACTATACTGAGAATCTCCAACAGAATATATATGAGGGGAGGTGCAGAGAAAGATGCATATTTCAAAATAGGTACTACTGTAGCAACCACCTAGGAACAGTCTATAACACCCTACATTGCAAAAATCGGTGTAATCGATTACTTATTTAAAATTTGATGAATAATCACAAAGAAAGAGCAAATAACAAGTCAGAGTGGAATTTTGAAGAATAAAAACTGAAATAGTATTTTCGTCTAGATTTTATTACACCTTTGAAGCAATGCAGTGCTATTGAAATCACTTATAACACTCTTGTAGTGACATATTTGCACCAAACCAAAAATGCAACATGAATGACACGGGTATATTGTTTTTGTTACTAGTGCTGCTGTTGTTTTATCACCCTATTAATACATGCAATGTGATAAAGACAAATAATTATAAGATTATAATAATAATAGTTATCATTATTATTACATCACCAATAATAATACCAATAATAACAACAACAGTACTACTGCTGCTACTACTACTATTACTACTACTACGAAAAATAAATGTATTATTTAATAATATAAATGTATACATTTAATATTATTATTATTATTATTACTATTATTATTTTTAATTGTTGTTACAGTTTTAATATAACTAATATTGTTATTTTATATATATTAATATATATTTAATATTTATTATATATATTTAATATTTTTTATATTTTTTTATATTGTTTATATAATGTTTGTTTATTTGTTTGTTTGGATAATGCAGCATTTTGCTATTGGTGGTGTAGTCTGTTAATGCCCCTGTGACATTTTAAAAATAATTACACACTTGATTGTAACTAAGTGTCTGTAAATAAACCCTCCTAGCGAGAGCAGCTGTTTTAATATAGAGTCGGCTCACTTTCTGCTCATAACATTGTCCACTCCTGTCTGGAGAGTTTCTCAGAGTTCCTCCGTTGTAAAGTCATCGCTATATCCATCAGATGATTTCACACTCTGGACTCAGAGAGAGCCTATAAGCAGGACATAATAGGCCTTCACACGCCAAAACCATTAGAGCCAATCACGGTGCTCCAAAAAAGCAAAAAAGCCAGCCGAGCGTCGGTGCTAAGAGTTTATTTTCACAGTATGTTTTCTCTGGCACTCTTTTAAAACACCCCGATGCGATATCTCTCTCAGTTCTCCGGTGAAATGACCTTTCCGTTTTAATGCCGTAATGATCCGGAGCAGTGAGGGAATTCGCTGGGAGACGGGAATGGAAAACACTGTCTATTTCACTTAAAAACCTAATTTATGTTGCAATTAAAGGCTGAAAGGAGCTTGTTTCTCCCCTCTGGCTGGCTGAATAGACACGGCTATATTTCGCCCCCTTATCATGTGGGTGACTCCTATTGGCCACCCCGTCACAGAAGAGTGCTTGATATAAACAAGAGATTGCACTGACATCCAGTAATCAATATTAGGATGGCTTCAGTACCAAACATCATTTGTCTCGGCCTCCGTTCTTTTGACCAAACGAAGCATTAATTCAAATCATAAATCTGCGAGTGATTTAAATCCCGGAATGAGAGGCTCGCCTGCCTTTAATGATTTATTTTCTACATTTCTGCGAGCGAGAGATTTGTCCACACGCGCTGACAGGTCACCTTCAAACGCCAGGGGTAGACTGTTCATCACCATGCAGACTAGCATCTCATCGCTGCGAGTAAATATTAAAGTAAAAGAATCCAATTGATTGTGGATGGGCCGGAGAGGCGTCGCGGCCATATATTTCACTCAGAGCTTCTAATGCCTCTCCAGTTCGGCTCCTCCGCTCACCGCTGGGCCTGGAATTATTATTCTTCGGGGAGTCTGCATGCTCAAGGTTACAATTTAAATTGTGAAAAGATAAAAACACTTTCTTATTAGCCCCATTGCCGCAGCCTCGCCTATTGCGTTTCGCATTTATCTTTATTTCGGTGACCTCACGGCCTCCTGCCGCCGCTTGCTGTCGAACAACCTCAGCTCCGTGCGGCTTGCTTTCGATAAATCTGCTTAGAGCGCAACGTGTTTTTCCAAAACTGCTAGTGTCAAATGCAGCTGGGAAATCCTCGACGCGGGGTGGATATTCACAATGGAAATCACACACGCACACACAGTTCAGCTCAGGGATTATGGTAACTGAATCATTTGTAATGGATTTGTGGTTTAATATAACAGTGTAATTTCCAAACACAAAAAAATGGCTTTAAGTAATGTTGCAAAGAGAGAGGGAAAAAAATCGGAATGTATCTGAGAAACGATTAATTGGAGCCGGGGACATTCAAAACCAATTTTCTTCACCAAATTGAATTAGCGGCTCGCTTAATAGCTATTAGCTTTGGGATAAAGTGCTCATGGATGCATTTGATGTGTAGCTACTTTAAAAGTGCATTACCTGCTAATGATGAATTTGGAATCAAGCAAACAAACTGACTGCTCAACAGAAGATTACACAAAGCTTTCTGCTTTCCTTGTAGATTTGGGAGCTGGCGGTTTTAATCTTCATTTTAGTGAGTTAAAGGACACGCTGTAGGAATTCTGCGTAGGCTAATAGAATGAATCATGTTTACTTTTATCACAGCAAATCATTTGGTTCTTAAAGGGATATGTGTATAAATGTGTATTAAACTCTATAAATTAGCTGTTGTATGATATAAAAGATGATGTACAGCATTGAACATTTTCATTTTTAGTTCCCAAGGACAAACAGTTCTTTTTTGTTTATACAGGTTGGGTATAATGTTTGTAAATTATGAAACGTATGTATTGTGTGAAGGTGCTTAATGTAAGAATTTGTATTTGCTTTTGTAATGTGTAAACCGCTTGCAAACAACAAAAAAAAAGGTCTGTTTATTAAAGGCAGTAGACAGATTTTATATGAAGGGTGTTTTTACTGGAAAAAAGAATGTGATGTTACATGTGCTCCTGACAGCCTTCTTTTCTACAACACATGAATCTAATGCTTGTAATGTTCAGAATTATGCTGAAAGAGCCATTGGCTAAAGGAATGTAAATGTGCCATACAAACAGAGTGGTTAATTCAACTATAGTCTCACAAAACCAGACCAAATATAGTCTATAGTTTCAAATGTGCTTAATAATCAATTATCATAATGTACTTGCAATGACCTCATCTGTTGATATGATGCTGCGAACTGAAGCTCGGGCAATCATATTTATATCACTGTGATCCGATGCATTCTTAACTGCTGTTTTCTTACTCCTGTCATTTCTCCATTTTATTGTTTTATTCATAAAAATATTATATTACATATATGATATTTTAGATATTAAAAATGTATCTAAATGTCGCTCTCAGCAACATGGACAGTTTCTAGATGTTTGTTATCAGTGGAATGGCATTTGCAACTTTTATTTATTTTTTACTTTTAAGCAATATACCAAAAACAGAGCTTTCGTTTAATCTCTTGTATGTAATGTGCACTAGTGTGAGCACTAGCAAAAAGTTGCTAAATAGCCACTTGTGTCGCCAGTATAAGGGATTCTGAATGTAGATCATTTAAGTATAGATGTCTGTTGATTGAGACTCACCCACACTGGAGCTCAGGTCCCCATTCTCAGAGTCAGGTCCGTTGTGATTGTTACTGCTGTGGTAGCTGCTCATCACCTCCAGCTTGATCTTCTTCACCTTCATGGCCTCTGCGATGGCGGCGTTGGTGGCGGCGGCTGCTGCTGCAGCTGCAGCTGTGAGGCCTGAAGCAGGAGGACACAAACATGGAGACACTTCATCAGAATCAAAACACAGGTGTGGCTAATAAATAATGATTTCAGTATAATCCTTTCTGCAATCTCACGAGAGAGAAGAGACAGAAGTATGAGTTCAAAACTATTTATTTATTTATTTATTTACCGTCACCCTAAAATAGTGTAATTGTACATTTAAGTACTGTTTTGAATAACCTTAATGATTTGTAATTGAAATAATAAAGATGACATAAAATGATTAAAACAACAACTATATTAAACATTTTGATACAGTTACTAACACTTCAAATTTAAAATGAAAACCAAATAGAAATATTAACTAATTCAAACTGTTAATAAAAATATAGCAGTTGCTCAATACTGAAACAAAACTGTTATGATATAGATTTTAATTTTTACAAACAAAAAATTAAGCAAAATTAAATATTTTCACAATTAATCATACAAATAAATGTTTACTTAGTATACTATTACTATATTTTGGTCAATTTAATGCATCCTTGATAATAATAATAAATAATAATCATCATCATCAACATCCAAATGAATAATTTAACATTTAGATCAAATAAAATTATATTTCCATCTTAAGATTTGAATTCTTTCAAATATTTTCTACAGAAACCTAAATGAAAAAACAGGAGCACAATTAAATGTGAATTATCAATCCCTTTTTCATATATAAAAGAACATTTTTACTCTCAGATTACACTCTGATTAGGCCTTTACCTCAGAATGAGGGCAAAAAACTGCTTCTCTAACTGGTTAACTGTTCACTAACCCATCATTAGCTTAACAGAGTCATGCAGTGCGTCTGAACTCGACTGAATCATTTGCATCCTCTCACCAACACAAGCTTTGCTGTTTTTGATTACACCGCTGGCCCCATTAGACTGATGCAATGCTTTCTGCTAGAAGCCTCACTGTCATGAACGTCTTCCCTGATCTCCGTCTCTTTCTCTCTCTAAATGCAAAGATGACGCTGTTGAGCTTTGATGCTGACAGATGGAGTCGCGAGAACATATCAGAGCTGACATGATGCCACGGTTTCTGTTTGTAAATAAACGGGTGGCAATGTACGACAAAGTGAAAACAAACAGTCGGAAACAGTGGGAAACGTTCAAATCACACACACAAACATACGCACATTAAACAGCATCATCTCACTCCCAATCCGTTGTCATATGCAGGGATGCTGCAATTCTTTTGGCTCCTGTGGCAATAATAATATTTTAGACGAATATTTTAATATTGCAGACAAATAGGGTAAAACAAATTCAATGTTTATTATTACCATACTTCTACATTTGACTACACGAAAAAAAGGTGAAACGTTTTCTAAAATGTTGTTTTAACATGCAAATGAGACATTATTTAACTTCTTAACTGTCAGACCCACTTTTGAACAAAGATGTGAAAATGCCATGTACAAAATAAATTATTGTCTATTTTTTTTAAGGTTTGTTTCATTAAAGACGACACGTGTCAGATTGTAGCTGATGGGGAAACATGTTCAGAAAGTTAAATAAAACAAAGGTTATGTGACTTAAAGTTTATGAAAATAACAAAACAATATAATTATATATTTTTTAATATATATATAATATGACATGTATTTCACAGAATAGTTTTTACCCTAACTCTAACTCGAAATCTAAGCTAAATATTTGAACAAATAATATTCACAATTTAAGTTGATATCTCAAAAAAATGAGTGTTCAGTAAGATTTTGTTTGGGTGAAGCGTCAAACTTCACCATCAGATGACCTTCAGTTTTCATTAGTTACCATATAAATGTGCCCCTATTTCTGCATACAGTTTGAGCGATAAGAATCATATTTATATACATTTCTCACACTTTTCACAATATTTGTAAAGCAGCATTCAAATTCTAAAATAGTATGGGCAGTTTGGTAGTATTTGATTTGATTTTATAAACATCTTATAAAAACTAAGATGTGTGGTATAGTTATGGCTGCATCACAAACTGAGAATCAATGTTCAAATCAATGTTTTCTCAAAATATAGAAGAGATGTTATCTTTTCAGTTTTCTAGCATTCATTGTGATTTTACATGTGGTTTACTGTAGCATCTAAGAAGTATTAGTCCACGATACTTATGAATTAATAACAGTTGATTGGCAATATCTATCAAAAATCACCAGATATGAAAACTAGAAATTAAGCTTTCAAATGATATCGTTTTTCATGGTTGCTTTTTGTTTAGACTACAATACTATGGTTTAAAAATGTAATTGTAAACAGTCCCATGTTGTAGGGTGACAGTAAATGGGTTTTAATCAACGCAATCTCACGGCAATTCGTAACTGATTTAGTGGTTACTTTTTATTAATTTGTACATTCTCAATCGTACATTTTAGTACAATTTGCCCATCCCCTAATGAGGGGTAGGGTTAGGGGTGGGGTTTGGGGGCACACCCCCTTTTAAAAAAAATCGTATGTTTTAATGAATGAAAATGTACGAATTTGCCACTTTTCTGGCAACATGTAAAATAGTCATGTTTCCTCATGAGATCAGGCTGGTTTTAATCTATTATTCTTCCTACACAACAAACAAACAAACAAACAAACAAACAAACAAACTAACTAACTAACTAACTAACACAGTAAATATGAAATATGTATTCAGAAGTTTTAGGGCATATGTCCACTAAAGTGTTCTTTCCCAGAGTGTTTTTTTTTTTCTGCTGTTGTAAATGAAAGCACAGTGTTTTTAAAAGGATTTTATAACAATATGAAGCATCCACATTTAAGGGGTTAATTAAATCTGTGCTAATTTCACACATTTCTAGCACAAAAATCGGAATAAAGGAATAAAGTTAATTGGAATAAAGTTGAAAAACGTAAACATTGAAATAAAGTCGAACAATCTGAACGTTGTAGTTGTGGTTGCTTTCTATTGTTTATTTGAGCTTTGTTTATAATTTGAATCTGTATTTGTATTGGTATATGCCTTTAACACCTAGCAAAGGGACAACCAATGAAAACTAGCCTTTAGACTAATGTGAGTATATTTACGTTTCTGAGGAATGTTGATTAATGTACACTGTCCCTTGTTGTGAACTTTTTTCTTTCTTTTTTAAAAAGTCAGATTCAACATTTTATTTGTCACTCCATAAATACGAAAATACTGTGAACAGACAGGTTATTTTAAATATATATTTTAAAATGTTTTTTTTAGTAGAATGAAACGCTGTATACAAAGAGGCAATAAGGCAAAAAGTATGTATCTCTCTGTAAATAAATCTTAAGAATATAGATAAGAACAAAACTGTATAGTTTGGTGTACTGTATGTAAAAGTGCTGAAGAGGGGATTTATGCCTCAGTGAAAAATAAAACAAATTTTGAGAAAAAGGTATTTTAAAATATATGCAAGTATATGCAGATACAAAGTATATGCAGATACAAACTGATAAGCTGCGACAAAAGAAACACTTAAATGTGTACGTACATATGTTCTTTGGATTGGACTAAAAAAATATCAAAATATCAAAATTTGACAGGTGGCTGAGAAAACCTATGTTTTTTTCCGCAGTGTTTCTCCTTAAACTCCCTATTCTGAATTCAAACCCATTGTCATTGGCTCTGAATGAACAGAGACGCTGTGATTCAAAGTCTTTTGGCTCCAGTGGCAATAATAATCTTTTTTCCATTGTTTGATTTGTTTAAAAGGAGCGCAGCAGAGAGACGGGGAGATTGGATAAAGAACTGACTCGCTGTCATTTACTCTTTTTCAATGACAAAACACCTGAAAGACTTGCAGAAAGTAAAAGGAGGATCCTTGAAAGAGACCTTGAGCCCATGAATGAAGATTAATGAAACGATGTGAATGGATGAATCAGACTGAGCTTTTTTTCCAGCTGCGTTCAGAGAATCCTGTGATCTCTGTCTCATTTTATACATACACTGTACTGAAAATAGTTACAGTACAATAGACTCATTTATCAGATTAGGGTGCACAGTGGATTCTGGGATAAGGGCTGAGTAACGTCGTAACACACCACAAAATATTCAACGCCATAAGTGATTGCATTTTTAAAAATGACTTTTAATTTAGGGTTTGAACAGATCTGTACCCTGTGTATTTATTATGTCAATAATGATATGCCAATTCATTAATTGCATGCTAACATTAAACAATCAAGTATTATTGTGGCTGATAAATACACACATTGCAAGTCAGTTTACTTCAATGGAATTTCCTACCATGGAGATAGGAAGCCGTTTTTTTGTTTATTATATTTTTAATATCTTTTATGTATTTACTCAAATACTTTTATTTTAGTTTTAGTAATTTTGTTTTGACATTTTTTAGTTTTATGTTTTAAACTCTAATTCTATCAAATAAATTCAATTTATTGATTTGATTTCAGAAGCCTTAACCATTCTTTACTAGTGTTAATTAGATTAACCAAAATATTGTAGTTTATTAATAATTTGCAATGCTTTTTAAAAATTTTATTAATCAACATTTAATTGCAAGTAGGGCCTCACAGTGGCGCAGTGGGTAGCACGTTCGCCTCACAGCAAGAAGGTCGCTGGTTCGAGCCTCAGCTGGGTCAGTTGGCGTTTCTGTGTGAAGTTTGCATGTTCTCCCTGTGTTGGCGTGGGTTTCTTCCGGGTGCTCCGGTTTCCCCCACAAGTCCAAAGACATGCGGTACAGGTGAATTGGGTAGACTAAATTGTCCGTAGTGTATGAGTGTGAATGGGTGTGTATGGATGTTTCCCAGAGATGGGTTGCAGCTGGAAGGGCATCCGCTGCGTAAAACATATGCTGGATAAGTTGGCGGTTCATTCCGCTGTGGTGACCCCAGATTAA
>CAIGQW010053321.1:11090838-11107591 GCA_903798125.1 Danio choprae
CCAGTGTAAAGACCTGAGGACAGGTGAGATGTGCTCTGATTTTCTGGTTCTGGTCAGAATCCTGGCAGCAGCGTTCTGGATGAGCTGCAACTGTCTGACTGTCTTTTTGGGAAGGCCAGTGAGGAGGCCGTTACAGTAATCCACCCTGCTGCTGATAAAAGCATGAACAAGTTTCTCTAAGTCCTCACTGGAAACAAAGCATCTAATTCTTGCAATGTTTTTGAGATGATAGTATGCTGATTTAGTTACTGCTTTGACATGACTATTGAAACTCAGATCTGACTCCAGGATCACACCAAGATTCTTGACCTTATTTTTTGTTGTTTGAAATAAATTTATATTTATTTTCAAACATTTGTTTTATTTAAAGCCTATTTTAGAGACAAAAAAACATAATTAGATAAATATGTGCATGTGCTGTATGAATTAATGAATAATCCAACAAACAAACTTCAAAATCTGAAAACCACTTCTACAAACTCGAGCCACACAAGCACCAACTGTACACGTGTTTACAGCCCCTCCTCGAAATCGTCATTCAACGTTTTTCCAGAGCGAGTCTTTTCTTCATTATATCACAAATAACATCCATCACAGGCTATAAGAGTGTGTTCACTGTAACATCCACATTGGAGCACCAATCCACAAACCATTCTCCACATCAGCAACAAGTCCACTCACAGCAAACGCACAACCAGCAACCCACTCCTTCCTCAATTAGCATTCATTAGTATGCCAAGCACCAATAGCAAATCGCAACGTTTCGACTTTTGAAAGTCACCTTTAGATTTCAGACACCCATGTCTGTTTTCTCACAGACACAAGGAGCTCTTCAGCCATATATAAACGGCGAGCGAGCGGACAGGCGGACGGCTTTGACAAATAAAGAATCGCATGCTTCTGTCACACTGCGCACAAAACAGCAAATAATAGAGACGGGGTCTGATCGTAGCCCTCGGAGCAGCTGTCATATTAAATAATAATGAAGGATCTATTAATATGCAAAGGAACTGGCTTAACGCTGTCATGCCTCTGAATATTGTCAGAATGTTCATTATTAATTAACATGCGGGCTGCCCCATACCTGCTCAATGTCAGAACATTCTTATAACAAATACAGAATGTATGTGCCTCCTTCCACGAATAGTGTAATTAAATTAAGATCAGATTAACTTCACATCAGTACACAAAGAGTGACTTAGTCGTGCTTAGTGCTCATCTTAATGGGAACCTCAGCATTAAGACTTGTATGGATTCATATAATGATGTCTTTTATGCAGTGGAAAACCCATGACAGATTTAGATTAGCAAAATGTTTGATGTCAAAAGGTTACACCCTGTAAGCAACTTTGGGCTTTCTGGAAATGATTCCAACTCCTTGTTCTGGAATCAATTAATGATTTTTTTTTATTGTTACATGATGCAGAAACATGCTGTCTAAAATGCATGTCCACAATGATTGTGCAAACTTTAAACAGAAAAAATATATAAATATAAATATATTAAGGTACCACGTTATATTAAGTATCTTTAATTATTATGTACTTACATTAAATTTCCTAATTGGTATAATGCAATTATTATTTACATGCATGCTTTTACATTGTACTATCTTCATGTAATTAAATAAGTAATTACTTTCTGTAATTACATTGGTACACATTTATGTTATCATTAAACATACTCATATCACTAAACCTGTCTCTAACCTTATCCATATCCCCACCTCAATAGCATCATACTGTGTGTTGGGCAATACAATACAAACACAATAGTATCTTTTACTTAATTTTACGCAAGCACCTAGTAGTTAAGACCACTTAATATAAAGTGGGACCGAAAAAAAAGGTTGATTTTTTTTTTTTTTTGTGCATAATTTTATGCAGTCAGAGTGAAACTCAAAACTTTTCATTCTAGACGACATAATTCAGCTACATCATGTAATGCTGAATATTGATAATTTGTGTATTAACATATAACCTAGTGTCTATGCATTAGGAATAAATTGAATAATCTGCCATATGCGTTCTTAACCTATTTGGATGCTGTTTGTTAGAATCAACTCCCGATTCTCAATGCGTTGGATTTGAGGAATCACTTGTTCTTGGAATCGACTCCCAGCCCTAGAGCTACTGGCGCTGTCTGTTCATATGATGTCACATTGTACAGCTTTCTGTAGTAATTTTCATTCGAATGAGGAACAAGATAAGTGATGCAAATCTTCACAAACAGTCACAAACAGTCAAAGCACCCCTGGATATCAAGCAAACACCACAGAGAAATGGCAGAGACAAGAAATGCTAGACGCTAAACATACTTATGCTTGTCAACATCAGTCATAACTGGAGAATACTGTACACTTACTGACTGCAATGAAACTGATGAAAGTCGGTTTGAACTTTCTTCTTCAGTGGCTGATGCACATTGGCATGTTTACATCCAGCTGTTTCTCAGCATGGATTTCACTCAATATTTGAGAACATTTAGACTCCTTGTGGGGAAAAAAATCTATGGTACGCCATTTGGTTTATGCGTATGCTTATATCCATTGCCACCTGTAAGCTCTTTCTGTGACTGTGAACTACTAAGAGCCAACAGAAGTCACCTATTGACATTAAGCACTCACACCTAAAAAGTGGCTCAATGGATTTATATGTCTAGGTCTACATTCTTGCAAACATAAAATACATTGCTCTGGGAATGTTTGTTAAAGGTTTCAGATGACAAATCCACTAGAGGGTGCTGTCTACATTTTTGCTAATCTCAAATGCGTTACTTACTCTATAGTATGTTTTAAATGCACATTGTCCTTGTATACATCCATGAAAAGGCAGGGCTTGCTGCACAAATCACCATGCAAACTACTGTCTTCAACCTTTATCTAAACCCAACCAATATTGTTTTAAAAAAAAAATAAGAGAAAAGCTGCAACCATGTAGTTTTACCTTGCTTTTTCATTGTTTTTATCGCTTTAGTGGAACCGTGTTTCACTGGACTCAAACCTGTGTGGTCTGTATTATTTTTATTTATTTATTTTTATTTTTCAGGTTTATTTGACTGGGACAATACACATTAATGACACAGTAATGTGCTAGAATTAGCCAAAATGCAATTTTGCATCTGCAGTCCCTTTACTGATAAAAAAATAGTCTACCTAATAGTCTTAAACATAAAACAATTACTCAATATATAATAAACATAATTTTCTAATTAAATATGAAATTTGCTGCATTTCTATAACAAATAACAATCCATCAAGAAATTATATTATACCTATACATATAAAACCAACAGACATCACTGAGGCGAGATCACAAGTACAACACTATAGAAAGGGAGTTATTTTTGACGGACTACACTTGAAAATTTGTCCATATGGAGAAAGACAGCTAAGGCAAACGTACAGTATTTGATTACAAATGATAGACCAGTTCAGTTATGTTTTAGATCAGTGGGATATATTTTTTGTTGTGCAAAGAACCGCTAAAAAACATTCATTCGCATGTCGAAATGTCGCTTTAAATATCATTAGTGTGAAATGAACCAAAAGCTGTTAGCATCATACTGCCCCAGCTTCTGGTAGTGTTCACTTTATCTGGAATCTGCAGTCAAATGAATGTTGAGGTACGTTTTGACAAAAATATAGGCTGAAGCACATATTTCAAGCAAGCCTGTGTTGCCAAAATGAATGTGAATTATTACTATATTTTAAATGAAAGGGTTTTCTACTACATTTCAGTAAAAGATATCATTTACATTATATCAAGCCATTTAAGTCTTTTTACCCAGAGTTCTTTGTAATGTTTCAGCCTGCTAATAAAGATCAAGGCCAAACTCCTCTCTATTTACCCAGCGAATTTGCAGAAATGAGCTCAGTTTCTCTGACTGAGGAGCGCCGCTTCACACAAAGCTGAGGTTGTGCCAGCGAGGACTGGGTGAATTAATGCATCTGAATTGTTCCATCTGCGTTGGAGCCAAATACCGCACATCAATTATGAGCTGCCGACGCTCTGTGTGAGCAGAGTCACATTAGAGTTGACTGATCTGTTTATGACAGTGTAATCTTGCATCTGCGTGAAGGGCTACATGTTTCATTAACCTCTTTTTGTGTCGATTCTCTCAGTCTTGCCGCTTTTCTAGTTGATCGTGTCCACCTGATGACAGACTGACGGAATGATGCTCTGATGTCATTTCCTGCAGAGCTAAACACTTAAATGTCAAGTGTACTGTGAGTATTATATGCTCGGCCCAGTGTGCATGGTTGATATTAAGGAACATTTTGTAGTGATTTTACTGGTGTTTTGCCTACATTTAGAATTATGCATTTGCATTTGAAGTGAACATGTCTATTAGTTTAATAGAAAATGTACTGTCATTTTTCCAATTACATTTTTTTAAGGTAAACATCTACAGATTTTTAATATTGAAACGGAATGTTTTTCACTCACAAGGATGCATTTATTGGATCAAAATAAGAGTTTTACTGTTTAGTGTAAAATTGAAATCATAAAACTGAAAATTATTTGCTACTTCATTGCAAACTTTTTCAGCTAGTTGCCAACAAATAAAATGACTAAATGACTAAATTTATCTTAACTAAAATAAAATATAGATATTTAATTAATAATTTAGTAATTAAAGATAATAATAAAACATACACAAATGTTAAAAATTGTAAATAAATGTAAAAAACAAATTCAAATATATTAAAATGAATACAGAGTAAAGTCATAACCACATTAATAAAAACAAAAAGAAAACAGTAAATAGAAAAACAAAAACTAATTGAACCTATTAAGAACAAAAGTCCCTCAGTGGTACTAAAACGTTTATTTACAGTAACAAGAGTATTTTCTTTACATATTTTATTATTCTTAATATGACGTTGAAGCTGAATTACTGTCTGAATTACTATTTCCTTTTTTGGTCAAACCCAGAGCAAATGGCCAGTATGATTTAATCTACTAGGCAATATGTTGGTACATAATTACTGTTAACAATAAGATAGATATCTCTATTCTAGAGGTGTAACTGGTGCTGAATGACAAACTGCTGCAAGAAAAACATCTCAAGTGCTGCTTTAACACAGTGCTGTGTATAAAGGCCCTGAACATTTGCCAACGTTACAATTACACTCTTTTATGACATAAGCTCCACCAACAAAAATAACTAAAACCACTTTTTAGGTGTTTTTTTGCTTTTACTCTTATAACAGGGATCCCTGGAAATCTCACTACTCATTGTATGCTGCTTTGTCAAACAACCAAACACTCTTAAAATGTTACTTTTCTTCAGAAGTTCCAAACAAAATGTCAAGATCAGAGGTTTTCTCATGGTTTAAAGGGCTGGATATCAAAGGGTTTTTGTCACAGTTGCTCAGGACTAAATAAGAGAAGACTCTCATCCTGTAGCACATGGCCTTTGAGTTCCTGTTTCTAAACAAGACACTGATAGACTGACCTCACTCAAACATGAGGGGCAGCTGGACGCACTTTCCCAAGCCCAACTTTACACTAAAGCATTGTTCAAGCAGGAATTTTAATAGTGTTCCCCAGTCTAGATTTGAAGATGTGCTTTGCATTTCAGAGTAGATAATAAACAAATTGAAATAAAAATTGTTGAAGTCAAAATCATTAACCCCTTCTGTGAATTTTATTATTAACAGAGCAAGGAATTTTTCACAGTATTTCTGATAACATTTAAAACATTTTTTCTTCTGGTGAAAGTCTTATTTGCTTTATTTCAGCTACAATAAAAGCAGTTGTTTTTTATAACCATTTTAAGGTCAATAAGCAATTTTTTTTTTCGATTGTCTGCAGAAGAAACCATCATTATACATTCACTTGCCTAATTAGTTAACCCAATTGATTACTTAACCCAATTAACCTAGTTAAGCCTTTAAATTGCACTTAAGCAATAAGCTGAATACTAGTGTCTTGGAAAATATCTAGTAAAATATTATGTACTGTCATCATGGCAAAGATAAAAGAAATCAATTATTAGTAATTAGTTATTAAAAGTATTATGTTTAGAAATGTGTTGAACAAGAAATCATTCCGTTAAACAGAAATTGGGCAAAAAATTACAGGAGGGCTAATAATTCAGGAGGGCTAATAATTCTGACAAATGTACATTTTTTTAAATGAAAGAAAATATTATAGATTTTATAAATATGTATATATTTATTTATTTATATAGTTTAAACTCTGATGTCTGAGAAAATATACAGTGTAAGTCTTTTTCTTAATTTTTAAGGAACAGTAAAAACAGATAAAACTTTTAATAATATACAAATAGTGGGATAGCAATTTATTTTCAACGCTGGACACTTCATATAGTGCTATTTAATTGTGAAACATACTTGCTATATGAAATTCATTCATTCATTCATTTTCATTTTGGCTTAGTCCCTTTATTAATCTGGGGTCGCCACAGCGGAATGAACCGCCAACTTATCCAGCATATGTTTTACACAGCGGATGCCCTTCCAGCTGCAACCCATCTCTGGGAAACATTCATACACACTCATTCACACACATACACTACGGACAATTTAGCTTACCCAATTCACCTATACCGCATGTCTTTGGACTTGTGGGGGAAACCGGAGCACCCGGAGGAAACCCACGCCAACACAGGGAGAACATGCAAACTCCACACAGAAACACCAACTGACCCAGCCGAGGCTCGAACCAGCGACCTTCTTGCTGTGAGGCGAACGTGCTACCCACTGCACCACTGTGAGGCCCTTATATGAAATTATGAATAATATATTTTTTCTCCATGCCTTGTCAGACTTGTTGGTAATTTTGAAGGACACTGAAACATAACAGTTTTATAGTTTTTCCAAACAGTAAAAAAAAATCAGAAACACAAACTTAACAGGTGAACGTCATGGGCTTCACAGGGGGCTTCAGTCACATGATCTTGAATAGGGTCCTTCAACTACTTAAATATTCAGTTGACTTGCCACATCAGAGGACATGGTTTTCAATGACAAAATGTATCCAGTTCCTATGTTTTTAGAAATATATGGATGAAAACAGATGGCCATTTACTAAAATAGATACTTGTATTAGTAAAATAGATACTTTATTAATTCATTTAAAATTCATTCATTCATTCATTTTCATTTCGGCTTAGTCCCTTTATTAATCTGGGGTCGCCACAGCGGAATGAACTGCCAACTTATCCAGCATATGTTTTATGCAGCGGATGCCCTTCCAGCTGCAACCCATCTCTGGGAAACATCCACACACACTCATTATTCATTTAAAATAAAAGCTGTAATTTATTGAACTATGCGTGAGACACACCATAGGGCAACTGTGTTTGTTGTCGTTTTGTTTTGTTTCCCTGATCATTTTTCAGACTTGAATGTGTGTCCTCTTGTATTCACAGATGCATAAATCATAAAGAATTTTCCAGGCGCTACTGATGGCATCATACTATAACATTATATAATGCATACTGCATGTTTAATAATTGTTCTGTGTTGGTAACAAGATTTCAAAGTTAAACACAGACAGATAAAACGTAAGTCTGATCTGATACAGTAAAAGTATGTAAATATAAAATCAACATGAAGAGCTGCTTGACTGAATGCCACAGTGACATAATTAAAAAACAACAACAATACAAACAAACAATAATTGGGTTTAAAAATGCTAACTATAAGTCTCTGTGTTCAATAATTGCTCAGGAATCCGCAAGAGAGACTAAACGAGAAGTTAACCGTACATTAACAGGGAGTCAACCATAACCTAATGACTATGTGTTATTAAAAGACGGCAGAACAACCGAGAGCACAATATGCAAATCAGCACGAGCGACTTCAAAGGCGCCACAATGAAAACCAGCCGCAAATAGAACAAAAGCATAAGACCGGCTCCAGGCCAACTTAAGGCACAAACGCTTGTTGTTGATTCTTGTGGCGATAAGCTTACTTTAACATGACGGCGGCCTATGCACATATAGCAGCGAAGTGGATTTAATCGGGCTAATTAAAATCCACTCAAGGCAGAATGCAGCATCCACTGTAATAATCTGGAAGAGAACAACTCTCCACTCCAATTTATTCTGGAGCTGTGGCTGTGCAGGGAGGGGGGCCGGCGGGGACGGTCAGTGGTTCTGGCTGGTAGTTTGGATGAGGGCTGTCAGATTTTGCAGTGTGCCATTTAACGGATGGGCAGCGGGCCGCTGTGAGGGCGGCCGGGGCGCGGGAGGAGGTCTGTGTGTGTTACCTGTGGGGGGAATCATTCCTGGCGACATGAGGCCCGGCACCGTGTGCGGCATGATGTGAGGGTTCTCTGGCGATGTCACACTCTGGGTTCGTTTCGGAGGCCTCCCGGGTCTTGAGCTAAAACAGAAGTGAAGTGGTGGAAAGGGGAAAGTGGAGGGGGAAAGAGAGAGAGAGAGACTTGCTGTTAACATTCGTACCAGAACGCAATTCCATTCCGAAGAGCCAACATGCACTGTAAATAAATTCCTTTTCAAGGACAGTTGCTTTCTGCCGCTCGACATAATAGACTTCCATAACTAATTAGATTACACAGTGAATTCATTTCCTTTATTGAAGATCAACCACTTTTTGATGCATAATTCATGGCCCGCACCTCGTTACCTGCCCTTCTGTATTAATATCCCTACACTATTTGAATTGCCTCGTTTGCATATGCTAAAATCCGGCCGTGCAGCTTTTCAGGCTGGAAATTACATGTTAACTTGTTATAATTATTGCAGTCAGGCCACTATTGATTTATGAGACTTTTAAAAACCAAATATGTGTAGTTCTGGTAATGAATGATATTGTAAGGTTCTTCAGGAAATTAAAAGGCAACGGCTGCCTTAGGAAACGTTCTGCTTGCTTGATTTAATAGGAGCTGTAGCTGGAAGCTGGTGTGACTGAGTGACTCAGACCTGTTGTGCGTTTATGATGGAAACTTTTATTACTTGAAATGAGTGACCAAGATCACACAATGATTAATGACACAAGAAGCACAAGTCTGACAGAGAGAGAGAGAGAGAGAGAGAGAGAGAGAGAGAAAATGCCCCTCCGAGCTGATTGTCAGATATTTTTCACACATTACTCTGTGCTGTTCATCCATGCATTTCTCTCCTCTAATTTTGGCCAAAACGCAGCTTGGGTAATATCAAAACAGCCTTTACAGAAATATTTCTTATCTGAGAGCATCCCTAATAAATTGGTGTGGTTGTTTTGAAGCCTCTGATGCCACTGGGGACATGTTTGGGAGTTTTTACAAAAAAAAGAAGAAAAAAAAAAAGATAAAAATAAATGTCATTGCGTCCCCACTCCCTGTTTTATTTTAAAACTCATTACAAACTTAAATTTGCTAAACAAATAAACATATATTATGTACCTGTTTAATGACAACCAATCTTCCTAGTAACTGAAATAAAAAAATAAAATCAAACTTAAATTTATATTTACATTAACATTTATTTGACTAATAAATATATATTTTTTTAATTTATATATATAATTCATTCATTTTCATTTCGGCTTTGTCCCTTTATTAATCTGGGGTCGCCACAGCGGAATGAACTGCCAATTTATCCAGCATATGTTTTATGCAGCAGATGCCCTTCCAGCTGCAACCCATCACTGGGAAACATCCATACACACTCATTCACACACATACACTATGGACAATTTAGCCTACCCAATTCACCTGTACCACATATCTTTGGAATTGTGGGGGAAACTGGAGCACCCGGAGGAAACCCACGCAAACACGGGGAGAACATGCAAACTCCACACAGAAATGCCAACTGACCCAGCCGGGGCTCGAACCGTGTTCACGTGGGTTGTCAATTCCAAAGACATGCAGTACAGGTGAATTGGGTAAGCTAAATTGTCCGCAGTGTATGAGTGTGGATGTTTCCCAGTGATGGGTTGCAGCTGGAAGGGCATCCGCTGCGTAAAACATATGCAGGATAAGTTGGCAGTTCATTCCGCTGTGGCGACCCCAGATTAATAAAGGGACTAAGCCGAAAAGACAAAGAAAGAATGAATGAATGAATGAATATATATATATATAATTATTTATTTATGTTTATGGGAGACAGAATGTTACAATGACAAAATTTACAAACCAGCAAATGAACAAACAAACAAATAAACAAATTGAACATTAATTGTTACTAAATTATCACCCCAAATGAATTAGTTAATTATATTTACATGATTGAATATTTAAATATAATGAATAAATCAGATAAAAAAATACTTGTTCTTGCAACTCATTGTTTCCAGAGAAAAGCTCATTTTCAAGGCATTGTCTATATTTCACAGCACTTGCATTGGAATGGCATATCAGGACATGATTGAAAGAGGCCTTCATTAACTCAAGGTTTTGTTCTCTGCTTTTCCAGTGACTAAACAGGGCCTCATTTTCATGGCCAAAAGGAAAGCAGAAGAGTGCATTCACAACAACCCAAGGCCTTTTTAAAAGCTCACTTATTCATGTACCAAAGTCTGTCATGTGCATCAGTTTAGTCCATTTACAGACTGGGCAGATGAGCTGCGTTTCATTGCATTTTATCATGTTTTATCCCTGACAGGCATGAAATTGAAACGGAAATTCTTTACTTCGCACACTAAAAACAGAAGAGGCCATAAACTCAATGCTCATAGCATTAGCAATGAGAAAGAGAAGCACTCGATATACAGTCAGGCCCGAGGCCATTCACACTGTAAGGAGCTTGAACCATATCAGTCTGTTCAGATGTGACAGAATCATTTCCACCTCGCATCACGCAACAGAAATAGAGACATCATCTACTTCATACCTCATATAAATGTCCCGGTAAAGAATTTCACACTGTTATAATAGGGCTATATTTGATATTCTTCTTTGCAGCGCCCCCTCTGTTCATACTTGGAACATGTCAAGTTCTTTACTGAGGTTCTATTTGATGCATTTATTACAATCTTTTTCAGGCCTAAAACAAACTTGATTTTTTGTGAAAGAATATTTCACCCCCCAAAAATATCTGTCATCATGCTGTCAACATGTAATCCAAACCCTTTTTGTTAACTTTCTTAGAAAACAAAATAATTTGAGCCATTTTCTTGATCGTATCAGTTGAATCCATATTTACATTTGACAAGTTGTAACTGGTCACAAGACACTAAAGAAAAAATGCAGATTAAATGCACCCTTATTATGTGATTATAATGAAATTTTGATTTAGTGGCTAATTCATATGAATTTACATGATTTCTTATACATCCCCCAATGATGGTTGGGTTTAGGGGTGGTGTTTGGTGTTTTAAAAAGTGTATGTTTTCGCATAAATTAAATTTAAGGAATTCTTACAAACTAGCCACTTTTCTGCCAATATGTAGAATAGTTAAGTTTCCTTATGAGATCAGGCTTGATTTTGACAGTATTCCGATTAAACTTTACCTCATGTTAACACAATACTTTACCCAAACTAATACGATCAAACTCATAACCAAAGTAACTGATATAATCACATTGACATACTGTAACAATAAAGGTATCTGTTTGCATATGGCCAAATCACTAAACTGTCAACACAACTCAATACACAGTTTGTGTTGTGTGAATTCATCCAGACATGGTGCAAAGAAACTGATGTAGTGAAGTTATCGCAAAGTTTACCGTATTGCAGAATAACCACACATGGAAATGTGTTTAGTATTTAAAGCAAGAAGATAAAAAAGTCACTAGTAAATGCCGGGTGTGTAAATACTGAAAAAAAAATTACAATCGAATTTTGTTGGAACAACATGAAGGAATCCATTTAACTTATTAGTTTTTAAAAATGTAAGTGGATTGAACATAAAACATTTAAGCTGTCCCTTAAAAAACTTGAGAATTGTGTTGTTTCAGCTTATTTTAAATACAGTAGTTTGAACAAACAGCAAATGGAATTTTTTCAGTGTATAGGTATTTTGTTCACATAAGCGGCATTCAAGATCATCGTCATTCCCGTTTACATTCACATTTCTATCCAAATAATCAAAGTAAATAGTCACATTACTGGTGAACACATAAACAGTGTCATTTCTATCAGTAATGCAATCCCATCTGACTTGGATGTGGAGTGGATATGCAAATCTACACAGAAAATAAAAATGTTTCTGTGTTGTCACTAAATCCGTATATGACTGAAATAATCCTAAACTTCATCCGAGTTCCAATAAGAAGTCAAAGAATGACATGAGCATGAGTAAATTATCATGCAATTTTCACATCTCTGTCTTAAATGCAACACTTCATTTGGAACTGTAGAAGATCTTAAGAGACCACGGCAAGAAACGATCACGTCCAACCCACAAAACGTCCTTAAATGAAATTCCTCCTATAGAAAAAAAACCCCTTGATCTTACCAAGGAGATTGCACGACAGTTTTGCTGTCATCACTTTCAATGTACTAAGCTGAATTATTTATGAAAGACCTCAATAGGCGGCATGTGATGGTAAAAGCCTTCCTCCCTCCTCTCTCAACAATGCCAAGAGCAGAAAAAAACTTGGACAAAAAAATGGACAAAATGTCACATCAACTTTAGCTCCAGGAAGAGCAGAGGATTGTGAACAAAGCAGACGTTTAGCCTTGAAGCTGTGGAGGGATCTGCTCTCAGAGTGTTTACACCCCATCTGATGAAGGTACAGAGTGGAAGAAGATGAAGAACAGAGACTTTTTGTAAGGCTGCTGCAACAATATTTTACCGTAACAACAAACGCAGAAAAAAAAAAGAAAATGTATTAATTTTATTTAATTTCATTCCAAACCCAAATGACTATCTTATTGCTGACTGTGATAAAAGGAAGCATTTAAGTATTTAAAAGATTATACTGCCTTTTCTAAAGCCAAACACATACCAAACTACATGTACAGTATTTAAGGAACAGATCCAGTTCTTGAACAAATCACAGACCTTTTCCATTGACAGAATCTGAATGATATGTTCATGTATTAGACTTATACATTTCACAAGTTCAAGTGAATCATGATGTCATTTTTTGGCACTTATGGAACTTGAGTCATAAGAGAGACTTGTATGTTAACTTTTTTTTTTTTTAATCATGATTTTTCCTTTAGGCCGAGCTTCAAAAGCAAAAGCAATTCAAAAGCAATTTCACAAATATTGATTATACAGATTTATGTTTGGCATTAACTCCCTTATGTTTACCTTGCTCCAAATTAGGTCTCTAATTATCTAATTAGGTCTCTTATTATAATTGAGTAATATGATTTAAATAATTATTTTACCCTTAAAACTAACCACTTACTTTAAACAATATATCTAAACCTAAAAACCATGAGTTAGATCAGCTATCATGGAAGAGTCCCCTGCTAGTAAGCAAGAACCTCATTGGTTCTTGTGGAAGCTGAAAGGTACTGCATTAACCTCACTGGTTGTCACGCATCAAGCAAGCATGCTTGAGACACCAAATATGAATGATGCAAACACTGTTTGCTTGTCAATGTATATACGTCTGTGAATAAAAGCCTTAGAAAGCAACCATGTCTCTTCAGATTAAATTGCTCAATTCATATGGATAGATAGACTTTGCGAGCAGAAATCACACAGATTTGATTCAAATTATCTTTATTTCAGAAGATGAATGGTATACTCATGCTTTCGGAATGACGTGAGGATGAGTAAATTAAATTATTTTGTGAACCAACCCTAAATACATCCCATTTCTTTTTTAACCTTATTATATTTGGCTTTTCTATGTGTGTTTGTCTTCTTTATATGGTTTGTTTTTAATTTATGATGGCACGATAGCACTCTGAAAAAACAAACAAAAAACAAGCTGGAAACAAAGCTGAATCACATCAAGTGTTTGAAAGTGAAATCCACATCATGCGACAGTACGGAAGGTTTTCACTTAAAACAGGACGGCCTGTGCTCCTATGTTCAAGAGGACACTGCAGTCATTTAGCTGAGATATGCATGAGCTTTCTCTGCTGTTTGTCGCTTCTGTAAACAGCGATTATGGGGCCACTGAGGACGAAGAGAGAACAAGAGCTGGACCTTCACAAAAGAACGAGTACAATTTGTCATGTGCTGGATGCTGAGTCCTTAAATAGCCCGGCACAAAAAGTCCTCAAAAGTAGGCTATTAGAGCACAACAATGGTTCATGAGATCCACTTGTGCTTGAGATTTGCCCTGTCCACTCCACTACTGGATGTCACCACAACCAAACTTAGTTACATCCTTTCCCCCCCCTCGTTTCTTTTTTGTGACTCTATTGAATATTCCACACAATGGGAGAGAAACAAGGCTATCCGTGACGTTTTGCTGAGCGCGATGCTGACAAATTCAAATAAACAAGATTTTCACCCCTAGAGGGAGAAGGCAATGTTTGCTTGCATTTATTTATTAGATAAAGCTGAGTGGTTTGTATTACTCCGAAAGTAAACATCTGAAATTAGCTGCAAAATGCAATGCAGACACAGCCAGTGAGTTATTATGGAAGAGGGTTTCAGCCAGGGTGCAAATTATCTGGGGTTTTAAAAGGTTTTGACCCCCTTAAATTAAGGTTTGACCCTCTTACTTCAAACAAAGCGACGAGGAAAAAATGTAGAGGTTTAGTGTGTAATGGTTTAATAGTAAAATAACATTAAAAAAAGTATAATGTTAATATGTATAATGCTGAAAAAAGTTAATTTGCTCACCAAACAAATTACACCGTTATCTTAATCCTAAAATTAAGACAAAAAAACACATTGTATATCACATATGACAGCGCAGAGGTTTGCAGAAGTTAAACCATGGTATGGTAAATCTGGATGGATGGTAAATCTGGAAAATTCTGCTCTATTCACCTTTCAGAATAAGAACCAAACAATCACCCAGCATTCTCTGGTTATTGCTCGTGCTATAGTTAATAACAGATCCTAGAACTTTTATAAACAGTGCTTGCCTGAGGCCAAAAAAGTGGCAAATTTGTAACAAATGTAGGAGTTCTGAGTTTGTTTTGCATTCATGGCGAAAAGAAAATAAGAGTGAACTTTCCCTGAACCGTGCTTCCTTTAATGGACTTGGTCCATGTTGACCCAGGAGTTCACAGTGGAACATGATCTCCTCCGTCCCACAACACTGAGAAAGCAATCAGATTAAAGCCACAAAATATATGGCCATCTCACACACAAAACACAAAAGTCATCTCTCAATTCTCGTGTGTTGCTTGTTAATATCTGTCAGGAAAAATCAGGGGGCTTTTTCTAGATGAAAATTCTTAACATTCCGGTAGGTTGAACTCATAAATACTGATTACACATAATTATATAATAAAATTAAAATATTTTAGTTTTTTAATAAAAAAGAAATAAATCTACCGAAATGTTAATAAATAAATAAATAAATAAAACCACAGAATGATTTTTGTTTTTGCTACTTGAAAAAAATAGTGTAAAATTAAATCACTTCCAAAATTAAAATGAAATTAAACTAATTAAACTAAACTAATATACATTTAAAAAATGTTAAAAACCGTATAGATGCTTTTTAAAAGGAAAACACAACCTTACTAACATTTTAAAAGTAAAAAATAAAAATAAACAAAATAAAAATTATTCAAACTATTAATAAAAGCTAAATAAGCTACAAACGTTTTTTCTTTTTAGCTATCTATAAAAAAACCTGATACAATTATTCCATTACTTACAGTACAACATCCACTTTAGAACTTCTGGAATCTATCTAGAGCCTGTTTCAATTGTGTATCATACATTGAATACACTAAAAATATATCTAGTCGATTTTAAAAACCAAGTACTTCATATCAAATACCTAATGTATTTACTAAACACAAATTTGAGATGTCCACAAAGAACCCATTCCATCAGCATGTGGACTTCTGAACCAAGCACAGACACATTTCACTGGCCGGGTGAAGTCAATACATGTCTCGCTCAGGATTACAGAAAGAACATTCCCTTTTGATTGGCCTCAAATGGAGCAATTAACCTTTCCCGTCTTCCTCTTGTTTGTCATCGGGAAAGGTAAAGATGAAGATATTTATTCCATTTACCCGCAGTCAAGCAAAACAAGCGGCCGAATCGCAGCATCTCTGCCTCTGTAAATACAGACTCCTCCAGAAGGCCGCCAATCAGGCCTTATAAAATATTAACCCAATGTCATTGGCCTTTTCAAATCTTTCACCTAGAATTCCCTAATTGTTCCCTTTCTTTATCTCGCCCACGGAAAGTGTAAATAAATTAACAAAATAGCTTTTATCAGGGCCGAATAACCTTTTAACTGAAGGATTATCACTGGTTTATTTTTCATTTCTTTTGGAGCGATAGCAGCACATGCCTCATTGATTACTGGTGGCCAGCAGAGAAAACAAGGGCCTGATAACAAACCCGAGGTCTGCGCACTAACAATAACACAGATTAGGGCCCCTGACTTTGCAGCTTTTCCTCAGCTTGATTAGATGGAATGCTGGCAGGTAAATGCTGCTCTGTTTTACTACGCAATCTTTGCGTGCGCTGACTGTAAGATCGAAGTGTATAACTCTGGCCGATTGATCATACTGTAGTTAGAAAGACCTACTGTATATTGAGAAGACTTGAAACATTAAACTAGGCCAGTAAACTGTATTTAGTATTTTGTATTTAGTAGTGTTTAGTACTGTATTTGAATAATCTGAATAGATGGAGTCTAAAGCCTAGTGCAATGAATGCAAAGGGTCACTGAAGCATTTTATAAAGGGTCGTGCCACTCAATAAATATATATATAT
>CAIGQW010053321.1:11123027-11134650 GCA_903798125.1 Danio choprae
CTCTCTCTCTCTCTCTCTCTCTCTCTCTCTCTCTCTCTCTCTCTCTCTCTCTCTCTCTCTCTCTCCCACTCTCTCTCTCTCCCTCTCTCTCTCTCCCCAAGTCTGTCATGGTTCACTCCTTTGAATCTCTCTCCTTTTTTCCCTCTTTTCTTCCAGCAGGCCTGTTAAATTCTCACCTTGCGCTGCCCTTGTCATCAACCCGATGAAGCACAAAGCTAGGCAGCGAGGGAGTGTTTACTCATTTCCCCAGCACATTATCTATCACATTAATCACAGGCCCGGACCTTCTGGACACAGCGGTCTCCTGCACTGCCCTGGACTCTCATCAAACCTGACCATCCCTCTCTCTCAGTGCACTACACACACTAAACAGCAGCACCGCACGCCAGCAAGAGCGCCTGTCTCTTTATACAGCAGATAATGGTAGGAAGATAGATAAGAGTCAAATGCCCATGTTTCTGCTTATCGGTTAATAATCAGGGAAAAACACAAGCTGCTTGACATAAATATGCATGATAAATGAAGTCAGTGTATCCAATTAACTAAAATTAATTGCATGTAAATTGCATCTGTAAAGTTTTCCCTTTTTTTAGCCACACTCTTCGGCATTTGCCAAGTGACTGTTTTTCTCAGTGTTTTTTAAAGTTTCTTAAAGAGATAGTTCACCCAAAATTGAATGTTAAGTCATAATTTACTCACTCAAAAAGTGCTTACCTGGCACCTGCGATTAAATGAAGTGCAGTCATCACCTTTGTACATTTTTCAAAAGGTACTTTACATGGGAAAAGGTTAAGATTAGTAAAACGTTTTAAGTTTGTATACACTTTTAGCATCAGGGCTTAATCCGAATGAAGAGTAAACTAAATCAATTGTGTTCCAGGTCAATTTTACTTTAAGCTGCTCCTGGGTTGTAGGGGTCAAACTGAGAGAATATGCCTACTGTAAATGTATAATGCCATTGGATTATTATGTGCAATTATTTATATAAATGACAATTTTTTAATAGACTTTTTGTCTGGGTACATATATAAAACAATGAATGAAAATTTGGTTTTGAACTATATATATATATAATTTTGAATATTTAGATAATCACTATATAATAATACATAGTGTATTAACAATTTCAAAAGCATTTTAAAGTGTAAAAGCTTTCTTTTAGGTTCTTTTACAGAGGTTCTTTGGGGAACTCAAATCCCCTCTTTTGGAACCTTATTTTGTGTTTGTGTAAGAGATTAATTTTGAAAAAAAGAAAAGAAAGGAAACTAAAACACCACCAATGACAGTCAATTGGGTCCAGTCAATGCTGTTTTTGACCCCATTAACTTTCATTCTATAGTCATTGTTGTAGCTTTTGTTTTGTCATTTACAGAACAAAGTCGTTCATACAGGTTTGGAAACACATAAGAGTAAATGATGGTTGCATTTTCATTCCTCTGTGAATGATCCCTTTATAGATTAAAAGTTCTAATCTGCATCTAAAAGAACAATATCCTGTTCTTTTGGACAGAGCCGCGTCTGGCAGCCGCACTGTCCAAACAGATAAACAAATGTGCCCTCCTACTGAACTGCTCCGAATTTGAACATTTCCTTTGAAACTGATGTATTCCAGGCTCTTCTAATAATGGCTACGGACACGGAGCGCGAGGCCCTGAAACAAGAGCTCTTTAAAGCTAGGAAGAGGATGTTTTAAGAGAAGGTTAGCCACAGGCAAGGAGTCGGCCAGGAACTTGTTTGTAAAATTCATGCCGTCGCAGGTTCTAATGAGGTTATGGTCAACAGCAACATTATTATAAATGATCCGGCTCTTTCTCTCAAGTCCTTGTGCAATTAACATTTTCGACCGGCTCCAAGCCAAAGGCCCGGCTACATCTGAAATTCAAATAAATGAGCAATGTAAATAGTTTAGCGAGCGAGTTTACCCACTGAACAATGGCCTGTTATGAGACACAAACGACCAGAGAAAAAAGGGACACACTGGTGTGGGGATGGAAACAGTAGGGGGTGAGATGAGCCAACACAATGTGGCCCTTCTCCTAAAGCAACTTGTTATCAGGCAGAACGCAGAGGCTCTTTCAATCTGCATTTAAATACATTTCATTCCAGCCCCTCATTTGCATTAATTTCTCCCATTATATTTGGAAATGGCCAAATGTCTAGCTGACACAATGTGGGAGCCCATCACCACAGAGAGAAACCCCACACCTGATGCCAATTTAGGACTCCTGGATCTTTTCAGTGCTCTGGCCCGTTCTGACAACTCCGGTTTTTCGCAGTCCAGGGGACTTTTCAATTGGATTTGCTTGCAGTGACAAAACTGTTTCGCGCTCATCTGAGAGTTTTTTTCTACCCCCTTTCTCTCCCCCTCTCGCGCTCCTTCTCTCCGTGAGACCGGGCGTCTATTTGGGTGCCATGGGAAAAGCGGTGCCGAATGATTCTCAGTGGCTTCTGATTTCCACTATTTGTTCAGCATTAGGGCCACTTATCTCCCAAAGAAAAAGCAACATGTGGAGAGAGAGAGTGACAGAGCGAAATACAGCCTCGCTAACAGGACCATTGTGCGCTAAGGATCTGCATTCAAACACGAGGGGCCCTCATTCTCACTCGCGCTCTCTCAGTCGCTTTCACACAGACTGGGTTTTTGCTGCAGTCAATTACCACTGCTAATCCTACCCGCAATAGGGAGTAAATATTTCATTACTTTTTCAAATAAACACTCAGTGTGCACCGCTGAAGTGTCATCCACAAAGTGGAGAGAGAGTCGACTGACGGCCACTTCTGTTGTGTGGAAAAAAATATATCACAAAACTTAGTCTCTGAGTGGGCTTTTTGTTCCTGGAGCAAACAAAACAGATGAGAAACGAGCGACACTCAACCTCAAAACATTTTAGCGGATATAAAAACAGAATTTTTCAAGCAGCTTTTTCTTTTTTTCATGGGGACTGAGTGCCTTCGGACTGTTTTCCTTTCCTCACTAAAACCAACTCAGTCAAAAAACCTCCATAGACACCGCGTCATTCCCATCGGCCAATAAAGCCTGAGCTGTCTTGGAGGAATTAGCGGCCTGACTAAAAACACAAGGGGGGGAAATGACAGAGGGATCCTGGCGCTTGGTGCTCATTAATCACTGCAGCGTCTTTGACCTTTCATTTGCCAAGGGCGCTGAGGGAGGAGGAGGCGGGTGGCCGGGGCAGAGGAGGGAGAGAGACTGAAAGAAAGAGACAGAAAAATTAAAAAAGAGAGAAAGGGAATGACAATAGTCCAGGAGATGCCACAACACATTTTTAATGAAGAGTGAAATTAATCAGCTTCATGGCTAGCTAAAAGAATCAGACGGCCTCTAGGTAATGACAGCTGCAGAAAAGATTGTGGGGAAAATCAACAGGAATATTCTTAACTTAAAAAAAAAATGACAGCATTGAGACAACCACAACGGCAGTCAGACAATGCAACAGAGGCTCAGGGCCCAGGACTGCTGGATACGTTGATTTAAAGTGCAAGATAATGAGACACACAGGCAGACACGAGCTGCAGCTGGAATGACAGCAAGCGTATTGCTCCAGAAATAAATGTTTTCACTTAAGCTAACATGTGTTAAGATCCGCTACCAAAAGCCTTTTTACCTAAGCATGTAAAAGCCTGTGAGCACAAGCATTCCATTAGTGTCACAGTCAAAGGCCGAGCCGTCCCGCGAAAGCTCATTTATATCAAGGCTGAGGTCATTCTCTCCATATGAGAGGGAGTCGGACAGGCCATATGGCCAACACTCAATCAGAAAAGTTACTTACTGCGAGTAGGTGTTAGTCCATTAATCATTAATACTGTAAAGTATTGAAAACAAAGCACAAAGTAATGAAATTAGCCAAAGTTATCACTTTAAAACCCAAAGCAACTGCTGTAATTAAAACTTTTAGAGTGATAGAATAGCGTTGGATTAATAGTGTTGCTTGTGACAAATACTGTACATACATATTTTTAACCCTAATTGCAGTTCAAGGTTAATTTAATCAGCCCATTTCTACCTCTGAAGTGCTTGCTCCAATTTAATTGCCTATTTTTATTGCTTTGCCGAGGTTTTAATTGAAACCAATAGGGATCTAACAACAACTGTGACATGTTGGTGTCTGGGGGAAAGCTATAAATATGTGAGAAAAATATGTGCATTATTAATGTGATTTCTTAATGCATTATTGCAGAGAGCTGGACAGGATTTCTTTATTTTTATAGTCAGGCAAACAAATTATAATTAGTTGCCTCTTTAAATGCAAACTCGATAAAGAATATGGCTAAATGACAACTCTTCGCAATGCCATCCCTGATCAGCTGAACGGCAAAGCCCAAGCGTTATTGGCAAGGGTGATTTATTGGGTTATTCTTGTATGCACTGAAGCAATCAATTGTAATGGCACCATGTCAGAGTCTTTCTTAACAACGAAAGGCATTATGTATTCCAAACCCAAAAAAGGATTGCATGGCTATTGACCCAGCAGTGAACGTCATCACAAGTCCTTGGTATCAAATTCTGCATAGCAGCTTTGGCAATTGACACTATTGATTTGCAGAATGGTAAGCATTATTGTTGGATCTCAAACTGTAGCGAGGCATGAACCCTTTGTATCCCTGCAGATCCAATAGAAATGTCTATAAATCAATCATTAATTTAGTTATTTTATATTAAAAATAACCTAACAATCAGCACAAAAATAAGTTGTGATTTTTAAATCAGCCTCGGCTGGGTCAGTTGGCGTTTCTGTGTGGAGTTTGCATGTTCTCCCCGTGTTGGCGTGGGTTTCCTCCGGGTGCTCCGGTTTCCCCCACAAGTCCAAAGACATGCGGTATAGGTGAATTGGGTAAGCTAAATTGTCCATAGTGTATGAGTGTGAATGGGTGTGAATGAATGTTTCCCAGAGATGGGTTGCAGCTGGAAGGGCATCCGCTGCGTAAAACATATGCTGGATAAGTTGGCGGTTTATTCCTCTGTGGCGACCCCAGATTAATAAAGGGACTAAGCCGAAATGAAAATGAATGAATGAATGAATGTCTAGTTACTCTACACACATATCTAGTTATATGCAGGGGTCTTTATACAACACCATACAAGGCGCCGGGAGTACATGATTATTGCATACGAGTGGTCCTGTATAAGTTGTTCTATAATAACCAAAGTTAGTACAAATTTTAGTACAAATTTTTGATGAATCATTATTTATTCATGAAAACATCCATACAGTGGATAGTGCATACAGTGAATGAGACCCATTGTTCGAAATATCTACTTTTGTGTTCCACACACATACAAAGTAATGTGGAATGTACAATGAAAGTCAATGAGGTCCAATCAATGTTTTGGATCCCATTGACTTTTATTGTATGGGCAAAAATGGGCAAAAAATCTTTTTACAGTATGCGTTTGTGTATGTCTATGATTCACAGAAGTCAGTCAGCCACACAAGTTTCAAACGTAATGAGCATAAGTAAATGATCTCAGATTGTAAATTTTTGGCCAAACTATCCCTTTAAATACCAGCTCTTTGTCCCCCAATCAACAGAGAAAAAGAATAATGGTTTGCTCCCTTTACAGTGCAAAGAGTCTGGAGCCCTATAGCTAGAGTGGAAAACACCAGCAACTCAAGCCTGACATCTGTATAAAAACAAAAATAATCTGCTGTCAGCAGAATGTTCAATGACTTCTATCACGGCCGGTGCCGAGAAAGTCTAGCGGCTGCAAGGATCGGGCTGTTATGCCGGGTTCAGTGGATTGGAATGCATGCTAATTAGCATCAAAATGTGTGTCACAGCCCCATATCTTCACCAGGAACATGCCAAAAGGTTCCCTCAAAACAGATATTAATAAAGTCTGTCGGAACGTGTAATGCCATGTCAACAAAAACACACACGTTTCATTACGCAGGTCACGGGAGGTTGTGTTTTAATGTCACGGTTAAATTTTTACAACGTATGTCTTAGTCAATCGAGAGAGGCTGAAAAAGCCAGATAAATATTTTACTTGCAGTACACCTCTGCATTATTGATGTAATTGTAATCACAGGCGTGAATACAGTAGGCAAATGCGGGCTTTTGACACGCCGTGGCGAATACACCTAAATCGAGGGCTTGTGTTACAGTGGAAATTCACACAGCGCATTGTCTGCGGTTGTCACTTTAATCTGAACCATCTCGAAATCCTCCAGCGCTAAACAGAAGCAAGCCTTCCCCTTTAAATAATTGATATTTTCTGATTAAATGTGGCAGTTCATAGATAATGAATTCTTTATGGCGGCCCCTTGAGCTACTCCACTGCCCCTGCTACTGCAGACAGCTTTATGGAACGTGCTGCCCAAATTTTGAAAGTTTAACCTATGTAGATCAATGTGCTTCCTTAAAAGAGTTTAATAAATTAAAGTGCACGGGGCCCTTTTTTTTTCCTCTGCGAGCAGAAAAAAGCTGATGAGACAGGTTTAGTTTAATCTCAGGCAATAGAAGTCATTAACCATTCTCCTAGGAATTAAAATATAGCTTGCCCTTTTCTTCTCTCACTTATCATTAGCATCACTTTAATCTCCCAGCGTTTCACACTGCTATTTTAATCATTACTTACTGCCTTTTGACAACTGAAGAACATGCCTCACTCTCGCTCAGGCAATATCCCCATTTTAGCTGACAAAATGTAGGACATCATGTAAAAATATCAAAATTTTCTCTCCCTTCTCTTCCAATAGCATTCATATCGGAGTCCTTGGGAAAAAAGCCAAGTGTGTTTGTATCAAAAACAGCAGGGTGAAAAGAACGAAAACAAAAGTGAAATGAGAGATTCGAGCATAATGGTGCGGAGATTAGGGCCGATGTGACAGTATTTGCATTTATCACGTTGTTTAAGTAGATCATGAATTGCATGTATTCTGTTATGTGGGTCATTTGGTGAGCTGGGGCCATCCATTTCTTTGTCCTTGACTCAATGAAATATACAGAAAAATTGCGTTTTTCTTTTTTTTTTTCCCTGGACGAATATAAATCAAGAGTTATGCACTGTCTTTTAATGTCTTTGACAGATATAGGCCATGTACTCTAACTTTGTTTCTGCTTTTTTTTTTTTTACAAGTCGAGGTTGTAATTTTCAAAGGGAAAAATGTCTGACAATTATAAATTCGCAGACCCTATGTCTATTCAAGAGATGAGCATTTCAAGCAGAGAGGTAATAAAATAAATGGAATGAAATATTAATTAAAACACGAGCGTACAACTGATGATGAATGTTTTTTGTTGAGCATTGGCATTGGTCTTCACATTGCATTTAATCTATTTGGACAGGCCCTGGAATAGTGCCAGTTGTTTTCCTCGTTCACACACAAAAGTAAAGAAACACTCTCCTGGGAAAGAGTTTATCACCTCCATCTGACCTATTCTAAGTCATTAGGGTAAAATAACAGGAACACCACATGAAATAAAGCCTTTTCCATTAAAAACAATTGATAAAATAAATGGACTCTGACATCATTAACATATCCATATTGGGACACAAGGTCTTAAAGGTACAGTGCAACAAAAAAAAGACAATTCTGTTGATATTTACTTTTATGTCAAAAAAACATGTTTCAGTTTTTCCTCCGTAGAACACAAAAGAAGATATTTTGAGAAATGTTTCTTTTTTGAGGTTCCAATGTTATTTGCTTCCAAACGTTCTGTTTAATGGTCTCAAAAAATAAGAGTCATGAAGTGATGACAGAATTTTCAAGGACTGTCCCTTTAAGGACTATGAAAACCCTCCAACAAATAGAAACCAATATGAGTTTGACTGTCCCATATTGTGAAAAAATACTGGTTATTTATGACTGTATGTTTTAACAGAGATTGTCCATAGCTTGAGATTCATGGGTGATTTTTTTCCCCCATTTATTTAAACTTTACCATTTTACAACAGGGCCTTGATGTTCCAGTAACTTTTGGTGTTTAGCGGCAATGTTTTTTAGAACCATTAAAAAGGACAGTTCTCCCAAGTGAAAGTTCACTCATTGTTTGCTCACCCTCCACTTGTTGCAAACCTGTTTAATTTTCTTCTTCTTTAAAAAACAGAAGAATGCTGAAAACTGGTAGCCATTCACTTATCCCATAGTATTTTCCCCACTACACTGTAAAAAAAATGCTGGGTTTCACATAATTCGTACATGCTGTCACAACACAAATCAATTAGGTTAAATTAATTGTTTTTTCAATTTAAAGAGGATTGAACATAAAAAAAACTCTGTTGTCTCAAAAATAAACCTAAGAATTATCTTGTTTCAACTCATTTTAAATAAGTTGTTCGAACAAGCAGCAAACGTCATCTTTGAGTGTATGAAGGTCTGTGGTTTCCAGCATTCTTCAAAATATCTTCTTTCGTGCTGAAAAGAAAAATCTCATCAACATAAACTGACTGTATCCCGTTAACTCTGCAGTTGAATTCTTTTAGACTTTTAGTCACATATTTTGGCTGGGCTAATGAAATTTATACTTCCAAATATTAATTACAGATTTATTTCTTTAATACACACACACTATAACTGGATTATGATTTGAACCATAAGCCTTAAAACCCCTTAGACTTGTGCTAAATGGCTCGATCTTATATGACAGTTTCAATCTCACCCGAAACATGACCTTTTGTGATCCTCAGTCTATTTTATTGTTTGTGAATCCACTCCTCAAAAAAACACAAAAAAAACAATGGGGAAATTGAAACAAAAATGTAACACAAAAGGAATGTAAAACCCCAGTCACTTTTGAAGAAAAGCATAAGATTGTTTCTCCTCGAGTTGCTCTACATGAGAGACAACAATGTGTCTTTTTTTGATCACATGCCTGAAGAGGAGTATCTCTCCACCTCATCCTCTTTGAAAACCAACACCAAAACTGCAAACGGTTGGAAACAGTTTATGAACATTTCCACAATCAAATCCCTCCTTTTACATCAAAAAGGAGCCCAATTCATTTCTGATCTCTATCCAAGTTCAAAGGCAAACTTAAAGTGATACTTCAAAGAAGCGTGTAATCAAAGACGCACAGCTGTTAAAACAATCTTTTGTTAGTTCATTGTCTTCAAACCAGACTCTTCACGAATCCATAAACTAAGGGAAACGGAATCAAATAAGTAACGCTCCATCTCTGTTAAGTGGGACGCTTTGGTGTCTGGCTGAACAATATTTCTTAGGAGAGATTTATGTCTATTTACAGCAGCGTGAAATAATACAATAAACAAAGTGCAGGCTTGCAGTTCGGCACAAATTAAGAGGTTCAAGCTGAGCCTTTTTGACAGATAAAGCTCTCTGCGAGGGGGGCTGCGCTTTCATACGTGTACCAGCCTGCAATATGAACCCATCGGAGATATGATCAGATTCATTTTGACAGGTAAAGCCCAGTGTTCTGCAGATAATTCCCCTGCACACAAGTCATAGAATATTTGTATGCTTTATTCGATGAAGGATGACGTTTTGCTCCCGTCTTTTTCCTTTTAACAATACCCCTGTATATTTAGTCATTGGGCTTTCTTCAAAAGAGGACGGCAAGACGTCGCTATCGTCTTATAAAAACGGACTATAGAGGAATTTTAATGCTGTCTGAGGGGGGAAAATGAGCGAACAGAAAGGGAATCGACTTAATTTTTTTTAATACACTTTAACACCTTGCTTTAATCCGGCGCTAATGTCCATTGTCAAGGGTTATGGAAGGAGATATCGCAAGCAGCTGTCAATCAAAAGCTTGGTCAAATTAAAGCACAGTTCCATTAAGTTACCGATGGAACCTGGAGGTCCGCTGTGAATCAGTCATATCCCAGCCACTGTTATGCTTATTACAGCCAAACATTAGACTGACCTTATTAAGGCTGTATTTAGATAATACAGTCAGTGTGGCCTATGGTCGTACGCATTTAGATGTGCGCTTTATCTTTGTAATTTAAGCTGAAATGTCCTGTGTTTCAACTTTGAAATTTTGTTTAGCTGTCTCTGTGGACTGAGGGATTTATGCTTAATGGATAGGATGGCAAAATACTGAACATTACCAACCTGTGTTAGGAGAGTCGTCACACAGGAATGCCCCAAGTGCCATGCAAGGGAGAAAAAGAAAAAGAGAGAGAGTTAGTGGAAACATTATAAAGCAGAGTACTGCTGAAATACAAAATACAGTCTAATCATATCACAGTCTCTCATGCATGTTGCTGCAGGAATCTCACCGCAAAGGTGCATGCAAAACATCTGCCATGTGGGAAGCCAAAAGATAAGGTGGCTTTTTGGAGTCATGAAAAATAATATTTCAATAGAGCAGAGCTAACAAAAGATTTTTTTTAATTGATCAAAATAACAAGATATTGTTGCAAAAGACTTCCACTTTAAATAAATGTTGTTTCTTCAATCTTTCTATTCATCGAAAAATCCTGACAAAGCTCACAGCTTTCTTAAAACATTATGCAGCTCAACTGTTTTCAGCACTGATAATAATGCAAAAAATCTTAAACACCATATGTCTGAAGTGATTTCTGCAGGAAATCAAACATTTGAAACATTTTACCAGCCCAAACAGTAGCTTAACTGAGCATCTAAGATTCCGAAGTTATCCAAAAAAATCAAATCTGTATAATGTGTCATGTTCTGAACATCCAAGAAAAGACTAGAAGATCATGTTGGCACACTTTGTAAGGAGCTATTAACGCTTTCAACTATTGTGTAACATGTTGATCATGGAACTAGACTGTGAATGTAGTCATTCACATTTGAATGCCAAACATTTTTAACAGCTGAACATTTATACAAACAGCGCTATTTTCAATAACGCTTAAATTCAATATTCAAAGCCTCCCAGACTTACTTCATAAGTACACCATTTTGTTGTATTATTGGCATCTTGATCCAAAGAAAGAAACAGTGTGTGTCTTTAACCTGAATATTCTGAAATGTGTAAATCTGCAATAATGCTGAACCGAATAACACTACTGTATATAACAAGCTAGTAGCAAACTTGCATCTGGTCTAAACTAGATTCTCAATTTTCCATACAAACTGAAAAATTCAACAAATTCAACCATTTTTCTCATTGAATGTGCTGTTTTGCTCCAGAATTAATTCCAACTCGGTAGTAAATGCTTGCATCATCCACACCAACAGATGGAAAGTAATTCCAAGTGTCTTTTAATAACCGTCTATTCCACATTTCTCCCTTAATACGTCAGTATCCCTTAACGTTCGGGAGCCATAAATTAAGTCCTAGTTAAGTGCATGCCATTAAGCTGTTAAATTATTTCGCAGCAGTGCACCTTGACTGTGAATTTCACGTCAAAGCCTGTCAGCGGCACATAACGTGGCAGACGAGCAAAGTAACTTCATATAGAATCCAGCATGACACTGGCCTAAGGATACAGCGCTCTTCATCGTGTTAGGATGTGACCACCGCGTAACATCAGAGAGATGGAGCTTTAAGGGACAAGCTGTTCCACCTGTTAAAACAAAGTGCCTGACACATTCTCACTGATACAGAGTATATATTTTTGGAAGTAAGATATTGAGAAACATGACACAATCGTTTCACCCTTTACCAAACGCTAAAGGTATTCCTGTGTGTGTGTGTGTGTGTGTGTGTGTGTGTGTGTGTGTGTGTG
>CAIGQW010053321.1:11134750-11159501 GCA_903798125.1 Danio choprae
GTGCGCGCAAGTACGTGAACATACGCTTGTTTGCTAGCGTCTCTTTCTGGCTAGCTCCATCTGGAAGATTCAAGCACTCGGCGGCTGTCACACAATAGGGAGACCAAAGCCTGCTGAAGGATAACAAATGACTTCATGGCAAAACAGCTATTGAAATTCTTTCAGTATGTGGCATTAAAAACAACTGAACAAATAGAGATAAGGAGGTTAGTAGGATTTGAAATGAGATTTTTTTTCTCTCTCTCTCCCTCTCTTTCTCTCTTCCCCAGCCCTCTGTTAAAGAGCTAAACAAAACAAATGGAGCTTATTACTGCAGATTACCTTACACTGGACAGATTCACGGTGTGGGGCCAACTGTAAACAATGTCTTTCTCTCCGCTTACAAAGTATGTGCCATTTATAACACTGAGCAATCATAGCCACTGCGTGGATAGATAAAAGAAAATGTATGCGGGGCCTGCCATTTGAAAACACAATCACTTAAGACTGTTACCACGTGTGTTACCATAGCAAACACTGATAAACTAATTATTCCCTGCTATACGGCTTATATTATTGCTGTTTAAATAGTGCCCGGGGGATTGGGAGGGATTTCGGCATGTAGGAAAGCGGCGGAAGGGATTTTGAATCAGCACAAGGTCACAAATTAAAGGCACAGTTCACTCAGAAATTAACACTGACATCATTTCTCACCCATTTTCAAAAGAGTAGAACTGACTTTCTAAAGTGGAGGACAAAATGTGTGTTGTTTGTTCTTACAATCGACTTCTATTGTCTTGTAGTCTATGGTAAACAGTTCTTCAACATTCCTCTGTATACTTTGGGTTGAACATTAAACAAAATGTTCTGTTATCCATCCAGGATGTGGTTCATTTGTTTAAAAACCAACTCTATTGTGATTGCTCTGTTTTTTCGTTTCAGGTGTGAATGCTGCCAAAAACAAGTGGACTGACACTACTAAAATGTGATTCTAAATGAACCCTTGTGTAGTCTTAGAATTCTGTATATTCCCGTTAGTCCTACAGATCGAAAATGACCTGCCTTCACTAAACCTCTAAAAAATAAAGCAGCAAAACTACATTTCAATCTTCAAATCTATTTTGCATGAAGAAATAACCTCATCTTCATCACAAACTCTGTGAATGTCTAAGTTTTACCTCATCAGTCTACAGTATTTTATTGATATTTAATTAGTGGACACCACTAATTAATTAAAGGTTTATATTTTCTAATAGTAAAGATACCTGCTTAGGTATGAAAAGTTTTTAGCAAGACAGTATTCATAAAAGTTAAAGCAGCGGATTATTATTGTATGTGTGTGTTTGGGGTGGGGTGTTGGCATGTGCCAGTAGTTTTGTAAAAATTGTTTTATAGCTGACTGGTCAAAAGGTCTCTGTCCCCTATATGTGTATAGCTTTCAAGAAAATGGTAATTTTTTTCTAATGGTGGGGTCATTTTAGAAAAGTCAAACTTTAAAGATAAAAAAACAAACATAATGTTGCTTCTTTTCCTCAACAGGAGGGTTACCTCAACATGGACCAAATGCATCTAAACAAACCAAAAAACAGGACATGATATCACAATATGCGACCAATATGCATTATCAATGTTGCAAGATAATGTTGTATGTTTTTTTCTCATCTTAGTCCCAATGCTGCTATAGTTCAACATAGGTGTCGGAAACGCATCTCCTAGCAGCAGATATTTGTTTGTTTATGTGATGTAGGATTGCTATTATTGTAAATGATACGATTGATTACTATTATTGTAAATGATACATAAATGTCACGTTCTGATTAAAGAAATAAATAATTCACCTAAAAACCCAAATTCATTTGTTTACCCACTACTTGTTACAAATCTGTTTCTTTCTTCTGCTGAACATCAAATAGTATGTTGGAAACTGGTAGTCATCAACTTCCATAGTATAATTCTTTTCTGCTATTGATGTCAATGACTAGCAGTTTTCAGTTTCTTCAAGGGTGAGTATTATTTTTATTCTTGGCTGAATATCCTTTTAATCTTTGAAACAACATCTCTTTTTTCTGATACCATCACTTGATGAGAACACAAAATGTGGGATTGTCAATGGAGAGTTGTTTTAGACCTCATTGACACCTCAACATTCATTTTCTTTTGGCTTAGTGCCTGATTTATCAGGGGTCGCAACAGCGGGATGAACCACCAACTTCCCTGGCATTTTGTTTTATGCAGCGGATGCCCTTCCAGTGACTCCTCAACATTCTTCAGAATATGTTCTTCAGTGTCACCAGATGATTTTTGGGTGAGCTAAATCCTATTAAAAAAACGCAACAGTCAATATGGAAAGCTAATGAACCGCGCTAACAGGCTACACGCACATCAACGTTTCAGCTACGTTCTACTTCAAATGTGAACGGCTCTGTGGTCATTAATCACACCGCAGGACGTTCCTGTGCCCCACACCTCTCCTGATTCAATACGAAACTTTCTGGCAACTTCCAACAGTCTGCAGCAGTAGCAGCCGGGGGAAGATAAATAGCGTCGGACATATATTCTGTTCATTTGCCACTCTCTTTCCTGTCAACAGCCCGCAAAAGCTCTCTCATGCAATCGGATTTATGATTTATACGTGGCGCCAAGGTGCAACAGGCTCTGAGCATGGGTAAAGCGGCGGTCTCTAGATTTATCATCAGCCCAGTCCATCTAACAATCGGGCGTTAAACAGAACAAAAACCCATTCCAAATAAATTCCCACTGTATTTGTGTGCCGATTTGATTTACCGGCCTTTGGGGAGGAACCATTTGGTAGCGGCGAGAGCGTTGAGAGGTGGGTGGGGCGGGGGAGGGAAAAGGGGGGGGGGGGGGGGGGGGGGGGCGCGCATGTGCCAGAAGTGTTTATTGTGTCAGGTTGATTTATTGAGTGAGCTTCATTTCACTGAATGTTCTCAGATATTTATTTCCCTAAAGGCCCTACAAAGATATGAACAAGCCCGCATCCACATATGTCATCATTGCCCATTTTACAGAGTCAGGAGATTTCTTTCCGAAAAAGGGGGGGGAAGCGCCAGGGCACCTTTCCATCTGTGTCTCACCGACGATGCTTTTTAAAAAGAGAGTACTTAAACAATACAAATGCATTCCTAAAAAGTCATCCTTTCCACAAGGGCACTCGAATGTCACTGCAATCTCACAGGTCATAATACCAACAAAAAGAACTAAAAATTCCACAACAGCCACATTGAGAAAACAAAATGGCACTTTAATCCAGGAGAAGGTATCAAACAAAGATCCTGTTTTGAGAGCTGAGAGAAAGAGGGCAATGGGAAAACAGTGGGAAAGTAAAGCAGATGGCGCTGGCCTTTGATTTTCCAGATGGCTGTCCTGACTGGTGAGCTCAGTGACATCGAGTCGTCTCATTGACATGCTGCCTCTGCCTCCCCATCCGCAGGTTTCTCTCTCTCTCTCTCTTCGACGCTTCGCCCGGGCACCATTTACCAACCTGGCCACTCTGGCTTCAGCCTGTTTATCCCATATAGGTAACGAGACGCAATTGTACATGGCATCTTTTATTTAAAGAAGCAAAAGCAATTACTATTGCGAGGCCCGACTGCAGCCATCACTAATTAGGAGACTTAATATAATGTTAATATTAGAGGTAAAAACACCCGGTGCATAACGAAATACACTATTTGCTGTTTTGCATTGGAATAATTAACACTGACTGCTAGTCATTTTTTTTTACGACTGTATACATTTAGACGTCTGTGTTTATTAGCAAGCAAATAAGTCCTTGGCTGCTGACACAGACAAATGGTCCGTCAATCTGCAGCCTGCGATTAGCTTCCAAAGAAAAAAAAATTCATGAAATATGATCCTTCGCCCTTATCTGTAAATAAATCTCCATTTTAGCGCACAAGAATTGGAATATTAAACAGTCACGGGCTAATTTAAATTGGACCAGCGAGGAGAATTAAATGCGGGGTGCCTATTCCGTGACCTCGCAAGTACCTTGTATTTTTTTTAGGGTCATATCATTATTACCATAGTGCAAGCTAAGAAACGACAACTCAAAATTCCCTAATTACTGTGTGTTTACTGGGGGCCACAGGCCTGCACGCAGTTAATGAAACATCACAGTGCAAGCCTCTGGGGCCCAGGGGAGACGGGCCCTCCATTGTAACACTCGCCGCTCTGCTTTTCCACTCTGTACGCAATTAATTGATCCAGGAGCCATATTTTATGAGGCATTCGAGGACAATCTGGAAGCGCATCAGAATATCCTCAGCAAAACAGGGTTTCTTCTTTAATCCAACAAACAAAGCAATCTGAGCAAAATAAAAAACAGAGTGAAGTGGCCATAAGGTGTTTAAACCTAATGACTGTGTACTGTGATAAAACACAAGCACACCACCTGATTTCTCCTAATTGGGCTAAATGTATTTAAACAAACCAATAAAGCAGCTAGATTAGCATAAATGGGTTGCATACTGTAGAAAAGCATTTCTGTAGATCTCATTCACTAGCCATTTATGAATGCATTTGTCTAAAGTATATTTGTGAAATAATTGTGCAATTTTACTGATTACACCATTTCATTTAGAATAAAATCAAAAGTGAAAATGTTATAATGCATTGAAATGTTTAAAAGTTGCTATTTTGAAATACCAACGCTGAAAATTCAGCTTTGAATAACAGAAATATATATAAACATAAACTTTTTATTAAATTAAACATTTCATGTTATTCTGTTAATATGTTAGAAAAATACAGTTGAAGTCAGAATTATTACCCGCCCTGTATATTTTCCCCCAATTTCTGTTTAACGGAAAGAAGATTTTTTTCAACACATTTCAAACACAATAGTTTTAATAACTTTAATACATTTCTTTTATCTTTGCCATGATGACAGTAGATAATATTTTACTAGATAGTTTTCAAGATACTAGTTTTCAGCTTAAAGTGAAATTTAAAGACTTAACTAGGTTAATTAGGCAAGTCAGGGTAATTACGCAAGTGATTGTATAACAGTGGTTTGTTCTGTAGACAAAAAAAGGGCTAAAATGGTTTAAAAAAATTAAAACTGCTTTTATTCTAGCCAAAATAAAACAAATAAGACTTTCTCCAGAAGAAAAAAATATTATAGGAAATACTCTGAAAAATGCCTTGCTCTGTTAAACATCATTTGGTAAATATAAAAATAATAATAATAATAAATAAATCACAGGAAGGCTAATAATTTTAAGTTCAACTGTACATAGTAATATACGTAGTAATATACAATATAATGAATAAAATACATATTTATGTTTTCAGAAAATTGCCCTGTGGAAGTTTTACATGAACTTTTTGTATACACACAAATGCACAACTTAGCAATTATTAGTGACATTTAGTTGTATTGTAACTTAAAGGCATGTATTACACAAACTAAAGTGCTTATCGTTCACAAAATCACTACCACGCTGTGTTTACACATTGACTAACCCATGAGCCGAATGGCATACTGTATCCGCTTCTGGCCCGGCTGTTACCCTCACAGAGCAAGCTGCCGAAAGTGATTCCCAATTGTTGTGATGTCATGTCTGAGAGCAGGGCAGGCTATTGATACTATAAAAAAGCATGTTGCAAGGGCTAGCATGTGGCAGATTGCTTTGTCCAAGCCCGTTTTAGATCAGTATAAGTACAGACAGGGGCCACGGTCTCTGCACTGGGGACTGGAATGAGAAATAAGCATTTTCGGTTGTATTCAGCAGGACACAGAAACGATTTGCTGTAGGGAAAATGGTATGAATGGAATCCACTAGCAGATAGTAGGCTAAAAAAGGGGGTAATGTTGAATCTAACATCTATTTTTTTTAGTTACACAGCCAAACTATCCCAAAGTGAAAAGCTGATTCTGACTCAGGTTTGAAGGGACAGAAATGACAATTATGTCACCATTTACTTACCATCCACTTAAAAGTAACACCATAAAAGTTTTATTCCTCTTTCATGAGTTCACACTTACAGATAATTATTCATTTATTTATTTATTTTATATACACAGGGACAATGTACCCTAACCGATGACCTAGTCTGTCTTATATTGTCCTTGCAGACAAGCACACATTGTTTGAGAGGTGGTGGTGCAAGATCATTAAAAATGTTATACATTAAACACACATCAGCAAAAAATAAGAAACTGTCGAATAGTAATTTATGTTGTGCAATACAGTTACAGCAATGATAGCTCCTTGGCTTTTTAGCTAAAATTTTTACAGTTTGTTTATAGATAATATACAATGGTTTTAATGTTCTAATGTTCGTGTGGGAGCAGCTTGTGGCACAATAAGATAAATAAGGGAAAATCATTGTATTCATAAAAAGTTTAGCAGCAGCCAAAGGTAATTGATGCCTGATGTTTCTATAAATCCTCAGGCTTGCTCTAGCACTTTTGGACACCTTCTTAATGTGTTTTTTTTATTTAGAGTCAATAATTATGCCTAAATATTTAAAATGATCAACTATATTTATTATTTCTCCATTAACTAAAATATCTGAGCAATGCTCCTCATTTTTCTTAATTGAAGAAAACATTCCCACAGTTTTACTTACATTAAGGGTAAGACACGAACCACATAACCAGTCTGAAACTTTCTTGAGTGCAACAGTAAGTTTGTTAGCAGCTTGTTCTTTGGTTTTTGCGTGAGTATATACTACTGTGTCGACAGCATACATTTGAACCTGAACTTCTGGACACACTGCAGGCAAATCATTATAAGCTAAACAGAATTGGTCCAAGAATTGATCCCTGTGGAACTCCAAAATTACAATTAATGAATGGTGAGTATGCGTCATTAATTCTTGTACATTGTTTTCTTAATTTTAAATATGACTCCATCCATGATAATGCATTAACAGAATAATTAAACCTCGATAATTTAGATATAAGTACATTGTGGTTAACATTATTATTAGGCCTTTTTAAAATCAAGAAAGACAGGATCTACAACTCCACCCCTATCTAGACTGGATTTAATTTGTTCAATAAAGTAACAGTTTGCAGTCTTTGTAGAATGACGTGATCTAAATCCAAACTGCATAGAATGTAATGGAAATTTATCTGAATTTAAATGCTCTACCAGCTGATTACAAACAACCTTTTCAATTACTTAAGAGGCAATTGGTGAAATACTGATAGGCCTATAATTAATAAGATTAGCAGGATCACCTTAACCGTCTTAAATATGGGTGTTATTACTGCTGACTACCAGACACTTGGAACATAAGTTTGTCTTATTGATAAATTAACAAGGTGAAAATTTGACTTAATAAAGCAGGGGGTTCTCAAACTCGGTCCTGGAGGTCCGGTGTCCTGCAGATTTTTAGCTCCAACTTGCTTCAACACGTCTGCAAGGATGTTTCTAGAAAGCCTAGTAAGAACATTATTAGCTAGCCCAGGTGTGTCCGATTGGGGTTGGAGCTAAAATCTGCAGGACACTGGACCTCCAATATTAAAGAATAAGCATATTTGGCCTGCTGTCCAGGAAAAGAGCTCTGAGTAGAGATTGGTTTTAGAGGAGAGGTGTTGAGAGATAATGAATGTAAGACAAGCTTGATATTAATGGGGGTTTGATCTTATGCTGATTGGATAATAGAGTGATTGTCAATGATGTATTAGTCTGATGTAGAAACATCTGTGAGTGCTCTTCCCGAAGTTTGTTTATAAAACATCACGTGGAAGATATTCTGAAGAATGTTGGAAACTGATAGTCATTGACTTGACCATATACAGTTGAAGTCAAATATAGCCCTTCTGTGATTTTTCTTTTCTTTTTCAAACATTTTCCAGATGATGTTTAACAGAGCAAGGAATTTTTCACAATATTTCCTATAATATTTTTTCTTATGGAGAAAGTCTAGATTGTTTTATTTAGGCTAGAATAAAAGCAGTTTTTAATGTTTTAAAACCATTTTCAATATTATTAGCCCCCTTAAGCTATTTTTCTTTTAATTGTCTACAGAACAAACCACTGTTATACAATGACTTGCCTAATTACCCAAACTTGCCTAATTATCCCAATTAAGCCTTTTACTTTAAGCTGAATACTAGTATCTTTAAAAAAATTGTTATTATAACTATTATGTTTAGAAATGGCCTCACGGTGGCGCAGTGGGTAGCATGATCACCTCACAGCAAGAAGGTCACTGGTTCGAGCCTCGGCTGGGTCAGTTGGCATTTCTGTGTGGAGTTTGCATGTTCTCCCCGTGTTGGCGTGGGTTTCCTCCGGGTGCTCCGGTTTCCCCCACAAGTCCAAAGACATGCGGTATAGGTGAATTGGGTAAGCTAAATTGTCCGTAGTGTGTGTGTGTGAATGAGTGTGTGTGGATGTTTTCCAGTGATGGGTTGCAGCTGGAAGGCATCCGCTGCGCAAAACATATGCTGGGTAAGTTGGCGGTTCATTCCGCTGTGGCGACCCCAGATTAATAAAGAGACTAAGCCGAAAGGAAAATGAATGAATGAATGAATGTTTAGAAATGTGTTGAAAGAAATTTATTTCCGTTAAACAGAAATTGGGGAAAAATATACAGGGGGGCTAATAATTCTGTTCTTTATTTTGTTTTACAAATACTCTATGAATCTCAGTAACTAACAGCTTTCAACATTCTGCAAAATATCTTTTGTGCAATGAAAAAAATGTCATAATAGTTTGGGCCCACTTGAGGGTAAGAATATAATTTTTTTTTTGGATGGACCATCTATTTAAATCCACAATATACAACAGATAAACCATTTAGTCAGGATCGCTGATATATGACATTATTTGCCAGTTAAAGATATCAAATTGCGTGTCACTATTCCAGGCATCTTAACCACAACGGTTAGCTAAGCTACCTGAACAGCAGGGTTGTTATCTGCAAATGTCAAGCTTCCAGAGAACAACATGGGATGTGTGTTGACATCGCATCTAGTGAAGAGGAACTCAACATGGGAGTGCCGTTGTGTTTCAGCCATAAATAACTGGAGGTTGAGATACAGCATCTATATTAGAGCAGTTAAGCTAGCGAGGTGTCACGTGGACGAGCTTTGGTGTGCACAGCATGAAGATATTAGAACAGGTGCAGAACGCCAACATGTATAAACCTGATGACAACCATCATTACTGACTGGTCAGTTATTGTGAAATCTCCTTTAACCTCTCAACAGGAGAGATGCAGGTGGCTTAAAAGGTGCGCTCAGACATTTTTTATTTGTTTAAAAAATGTATTACATAAAATACATTGTCTAAAATCTCGTAGATACTCACACGAGATGGTCTTATTTTATTTGTGAGCTAAAAAAGCTGCCTTATCGAGCAGATAAGTACAAAGTACCAAAGTACAGTATTTGGATCACATGTATAATCACTAGTCACTACAAGTCACATCAGTATAAGTCTTTAATTTGTCAATGCAAATCTGGCAGATCGATTATTAAATCAATTATTAAATAAAAAAATATTTTTATCCAGCAAGTAATTATTTTGTAAAAGCGGCATTAAAGTGACACTGAAGACGGGAGTAGTTGCTGTTGAAAATTGAGTGTTACTTTTACAATACAAAACTATTTAGAATTTATTTTTATTATTATTAATAATAATAAAACAAAATCATATTTTTCTCAATATTCCTATAGCATATCTATCAGTATTTTTATGTACTACTATGCAGAAAAAAATCTTTTGTGTGAAGATTTACATTAATTAATATTATGTAAATACCATATTTGTCCAAAATGGCCCAAATGCATGTTTTATTTAATCAGGGAGAAAGAAAACTACAACAGAAATAAAAATAATAAATGATCTATGAAACATATAAATATTCATTCATTTATTTTCAACCGCTTATAAAGTAAAATAAGAAAATATTATGATCGCAAGATGTAATTACTACTTTGACCTGATGACCATGTATCACCTGCATGAAGTTTATTATTTTTGAAAATGTCTGTACGTTTCTGCTATGTGGACATTGCATCGACACTCACCTGTGATATTGAATACATTTTATAGATAATGCTTTAAAATATGCATTGTGAAAAGTGATATAAATATAAAAGTAAACTGAACTAGTTACACAAGGTCGACGACAAATACAGACACAATTTTTTTTAAATGTTTTTTTATAACTAAAAACTACTGCTTTGCATTATACTACCACTAGGTGTCAGTATAATACGATCACCTGTCACGGCCAATTTTTTTTTTCCCAACTCACTTGATATCACTTGAAATATTTGGTCTTAATTATTGACCTTTTTTTTAAAATTACGTTTTTGGATGAATCTGTATTAAGGAATGCGGTCTCTTTGAGATCGTCAATTGTAGCCAGCAGACACAAAGCAATAAGAGTCAGGCTTGATCTTGGTTCGAGCGACGAGAGGCTGTTTTCTCCACTTGAGCAGAGCTGATTGGAGGTGGAGGATTCACAACACTGGGGCTGATTTCCATAAGAAGGGGAGGACGGGATCTTAATGGGGGTCAGTGACAGGGCCGAAGTCTGAATTGGCAGGGGTGCATCAATTAGTGCACGGGCAAAGCTCAGGCTAACGATAAGGTGAGTGGATGGTAGAGAGGGATAATCTTCATTAGAAGCACATGAAAAATATTACAGGCTCACAAAGACCAGGCAAATGAGTGTGTGTGGCAGAGGGCATGATAGAATCATCCTCTCTCTTCAAAAGCTCGTTCCAGTGCGTTACAAGCGCTGTCGTTAAAGGGATAATTCAACAAAAAATGAAATTTTGCGGTTAATTTAAAACAAAGAAAATTTTTAGCTGGAATTTTGTTTCTTGGTGATTTATAAAATGCAAGTCAACAGTTAAAGGCACTTTGAGAGTGAACAAAACATACTGTATACAGGCAACACAAAATAAATATATCAGTGGCTCCTGACAATGCATTAAGATCTTTCAGCAACTGAAAATTATATGAAAAAAATATTGAGACACACTTAAGCTACTGACCAAATCAGAATTCACGAACAGTTATATAAATACAATCAGATCAAAACACGTAAGTCTGCACATACATTATGTTGCAGTGTAACATAAAAGTTATATTTTGCAGCTCTTCAATCCAGTCAGCCGGCACCATAAATGAGCAGTTTTTAAGAGCTTGAGTTACAATGAAATCCATCATATTTTACTTTAATAGTACAGTTCAGCAAAGTTAGTTTTAGGTTTGGTATTCATTTTCCTTCAGCTTAGACCCTTTATTTATCAGGGGTCACCGCAGTGGAATGAACCGCCAACTTATCCAGCATATGTTTTACACAGCGGATGCCCTTCCAGCTGCAACCCAGTACTAGGAAACAGCCATACACACTCATTCAAACACATACACTATGGCTAATTTAGTTTATTCAATTCACCTATACTACATGTCTTTGGACTGTGAGGGAAACCGGAGCACCTGGAGGAAACCCATGCGAACATGGGGAGAACATGCAAACTCCACACAGAAATGCCAACTGACCCAGCCGGAACTCGAACCAGCGACCTTCTTGCTGTGAGGTGACAGTGCTAACCACTGAGCCACTGTGTCACCCTTGGTTTGGTATTTGGGGTTCACTAATATTTGTTTACAGGTAATAATGCAGTAAATAATGTCATAAGTATTCATTTTGTTTTGCCTGTATGTGCTTTTCACTCTCAAAGTGCCAGCAGCCATTTGCTTTGATTTTTAAAATGACTAAGGATCATAATTTTAGCTAAAAACATCTTTAATGTTCCACGTAGATACACATCTTAAGAATGTCCTGAGGGTGAGTAAATCAGAAGCAAATTTAAATGTTTGGGTGAACTATCCCTTTAAGGTTTAGGTCTTCCAAGGGACTTTTAATTAGCTAATGCTTTTGTTTCACACAGTAAAAACATTTCGAATCTCTTAAAATGGAAATATGATTCTGTGTGGGCTTTGGTTTAAAATAGTCTGTTAAACATTAGCATGACTCACTCAGTGGAAAATCTAAAGCTATAAATGAACATCCAGAACAATATTAACACAAGCATTTACAGAGGGGGTGTTGTATTTTTATTGCTATTATTTTTGTCTATGAGGCGTTCTGGATGATTTCTCTCCAGAATTCAACACGATTAAACAATTTCTACTAAACAAGCTTTTTTTTTCTTGTCGAAGAAACATTATCAAACGAAACCGTCATCAGCTTGTTTTGATAATGCTGATAAAAGAAAAGCAAGCTGTTTACTGTGTGCACGGGCCTTTGATATTCAACGGCTTCGACTTAATAAGGCAAGACATTAGTGTACACGTGTAAAGTGCGTTCGTAAATGTGCGAGAGGAGAGGCGAGCTCAGAAGCAGAAAGGAATTTGATTACACTGGGTCCACCTATCCAAATGAACCCCATCATGTGAACATTGTGCAACCAAGCAGACATGCAGCTCCAAAGACCATCCAGGCAGCTGTACAGCATTTAAGTGCATATGAGAGAAAAAAAAAACAATCTGCCCTATTGAACAGTTTCTTTCCCAGAGGGCAAACAACCAAGGCACATTCTCCAGGAATTACAGTGGCCTCTTCTTCGGAGCACTAGAAAGAAAGCAACCATCATTTCCAGGAGCCCCTAAACCTGTAAACAAAACCTTTGAAGCAGATAAATTTGAAACGCCACAATGCAATTAAAGCCCAATTCGATTTGAGCATGCACAGTCCATCTGTCAAAGGGAAAGTGAAGCGGAGGAGATCCGTTATTAGTGAATTCCAGCTTCACAGATGCAAAACAGTAATCAAATTATTCACCGAAATAAGTTGCTGTACACTCCAAGCTTCACCAAGTGTGTCATCATCCCAAAAAGTTCTGTGCGCAAAACTTTTCCCATTAATTATTACATCTTTGGAGATTTGATTCTTCATGCTCTGGGGAATCATTGTGATGTTCTTGGTTTAGTTGAAATATAAATGTCTCCCATAATCCTATTTGTCCACTTTAGAATGGGAAAGATAAAAATCTTTATTATCTAGGGGGAGGGTTCAAGGGACCCCAGCTCAGTGCTTTCAGCTTGAAATGCTATCATCTTCAAAGGTAGAAGAGGATGTCGATTTAAAATCAGAAATGTATCAGGGATCTCTACGCTCCTTAAAGTACAATACATCTCCGCTGATTAAAATACATCAAAGCCTCGTCATTCGTTCCTCTGAGCAATAAGGGTGGATTTTAATTGCAAAATGTTAAACCTCACAATTAAAGGCTTTGTGCTTCTTAAAGCTAGCCCAAACAGACACAGAGAGAGCAGCATACAAATGAGCCGGTGAGAGGGAGAGAGGAGAATTAAATGATAGCATTAAAAGCGGCCTGTTAAATGATAACGCTGCAGAAGACCAATCACAGCACGCGCCGATTATTCTACAGTGAAATATGTCAACAGATTGCACTTTCACAAGCTATCATTTTTCTCTTAAATTAAAGCCGTCCCTTTAAAAGCAAAATGCATGCTCAAGTGGCTGAAACAGGTGCCTGTTTGCGAGAACACTAGCGTGCCTGCCAACGATAAGGAGCTTGACATGATGGGATCTTGCTATAAAACAGCCAACACTTTGCCAATGCAAACAGTTACTCCATTTACAGTCTACAGCCATGGAAAAAGTGCTATAAAGTTGTTACCCAATTGCTGCCATCAGATAACGGGTTCACAATCCAAAAAAATCTTGTTTCGGATTTATGACAAACTAGAACAATGAACCACAAGATTTACACCAGCTAAATTAATGTAGTGCTCTACTTGTAGTGTACACACCTAAGAGAGCACTTCAAAATTCTTAGTTTTTCATGATTTGTGATTTATAGTTACAGTATGTGTTCAAATAAAACAAAAAAAAATCTGTAAATTACTGATGGCGTTCAAGATACCATGTGGCATAGCTAAATTCTGGCCTACATTTCATTACTTTTATAAATGCAATTCGTTTACATTTTTGTTGTATTCTTGAAAAAGTAGAACATAAAACTATAATAAAATATTAAAACATAATGAAGGCTTGATAAAACGTGCCTATCTATTGAAATCCCCACAAACGCATTATGTAGCATTAATTAAAAGCCTGTGATAGACACGGCATGCTTCTAACAGACCTATCAACAATGAAATTAGGATTTGCTGGCAAAAGAGCATTCCAGGGTCCCTCGGAGGGACTAATGAAAAACACTTTCATGGCTAACCCATCAAAAAGCCAGGCTGGGCAGCGCAGAGAATCAGCAGCAGGATGTCATGTGAGGGTCTGGAACGTGCGACCTCTCATTTCATCCTTTAATAAAGTCGCACCCAGGTGGCCTTGATGCCTTACAGTTGCCTGGGGCTGCCGAGCGCTAAACAGGAGCTCGGCACAACGTCATTACCCTCCATCTCTCTCTTCCCTGTTTTTTGGCATCAAAAATGCATGTTTATTTTCCGTTCCATGTCACAAGTTGAAAGTCTGTTATTGAGATCAAATGCTCCTTAATCTCAGTTGGTGAAACTCGTTCCATTGCCTCACTGATTGACTTGCAGAGCACTCTAACGGCAGTTGTGAAATGATGAGGTGAGGAAATAACTTAACTAGGACCAAGACTGTGTGATTGGTTTGTGGTTAAAGCTCTGGGGAAGTCTATGGTAAGATGACTTGGTTAGAATGTTGCAACGTTTGCTGGTTTAACATGAACACAAATCCAATATCAAAATCAAACAAAAAAGAAAATAAATAAATAAATCACAAAAATGGCCCTGGTGCTTAAATGCTACATTCTTGCAGCTGACAGACTGCAGCAAAACTAGCCTAGAGGTGGTCATTTTTCAACTTGCTACGCTAATTCAAACAAAAACAAAGAGAGAGGCCTGGGACTTCATTGTGCAAATGATCTGCGTGTAATACTTTCATAACTTCCTGTGTGAAAACAGCCCGTTGGCCAAGCAGCCAGAAATAAAAGAGAAACATTCAGGTTATCAGAATTTCTGTAGGCCATTTCGTTAATTAGCATTCACAATTTGTGTCCAGATAACGTCAGGATTGATGAATTTAGTCTTGGAAGGACGACCAAAAGTTAAATAAAGTTCTCCTCGGGGCGCTGCGCTGTTCCAATAGACCAAATAAATGCTCATATTGACAGATGAAAAGATACCTGTCTGGTTTACAGCTCATTCTGACAGCAACTTAACACCAGCGCACACCCACACATCTGTCAAATCAAGGCTTTATGCTGTAACTGCAGAAGAAGGAACTTGCATTTTTCGAACAGTCCTAACAGACGGCAAATTGCGTTTATTCCGCAATGTGGATGCAGCTTCAACCGTTTCCTGTCTTTGATTTATGCGTCCAGGCCTTTCATAAGTTTTGAATTCATCAAGGCACACTTTCATTCGCAAAACAAGCAAGAACGTTTTCTCAAACACAGCCCTACTAATTAGAATTATTGTAACTCTGACAAACCCTGGACGAAGACGACACTTAACTGGCTTGTCAGACCCAGGACTCTGGGCTGAATACAGATTCTCCACCTGTCCGCCTTTTCGTATTGTTCAAACTTTTCCACCATACACCTATTTCCCCAGTGGGAAGCAGGTGGTGTGTGGAGGTGTTTACGGAGAGAGTCTAACTGACAGCTGGCGGGAGGAGACTCAAACAGCTGCAGACGAGTGGAAAAAAAGCAGGAGAGAGAGAGAGAGAGAGAGAAGGCAAACAGCTCTAATACCCTCAGGGTTGTCAACTCCAATCCCCCAACCCACAATGCTTTTAACCAAGCAAACAGAGGAAAAACTGTTGCCGTCTCAAGACATCAGAGTCTTCCACCAAACTCCCTGATCTTGGAGCGATTTCGCAGGCTTGAAATGGGTCAGCCAAGGGAGTTCAGATTAGAAAGACGGAAATTAAACCACCTTAGCATCTTTAGTGTTCTGTTATTCTTACGTTTAAAGAGAAATATTGCATTTACAGTATGGCGGATGGGAAACAAATCTGTGTTTATTTCTCATTTTAACAGGGAGAGGAGGCATCAAAACACACCAGATCAACTTCTACAGCGCTCTGTTTGGTTCTGCCAAGGTTATTTGGAGATCTTTTCCAAATTTCCTGAGGCTGAAGGGAAGGGGGTGGTAGTTGTGGCAGGTGGGTGAGAGTTGCGCGAAAACCGATTCCATGCAGATAAATCACTCGCACAGATCAAAAGACAAATCAGCGGCAAAAAGACAAAAGATGCTGAAGAGCCGAGAACAATGGAAAACGTTGGATGTGGGGATCATAGCAGACGGCAAACGGATCCAGCTGTAAAGGAGACGTGCTGCTTTCTTGAGCAGAGTGCGGCTAGTCAGGTGATCCTTGACTAGTTAACTGAGAGCTTCTGGTCACATGCACCAGCAGTGTTGTGGTTAACATCAGGGTTGTGCAAAAATCTGAATTGGCTACCTTTCATTATATGGGTGTAAATTTGAAAAGAGAGTTGAATTGGAACTTGAACTGGAATGACATGATGAACTGCAATGTCACTGAGGCAATAGATTCTGGGAAATGTGGTAATTATATATTAAATGCAAATGTCTGTAAATTGCACCTGAGCTTCACATGTGCAATCACATGTTAATATCACATTCTGTATTATTTAGAACACATGTTAAAGGGATAGTTCACCCAAAAATATGTGGGAATACTATGTCCAAAAAAATATTATGTCATCATTTGCTCACCCTTCAAAACGTAGTTAAGTTTTTTCTTTTGCTGAGCAAAACAGAATATATTTGAGCTGGAAACTTGTAACCATTGGCTTCCACAGTATTTGTTTTTCCTACTATGGATGTCAATGGTTACAGGTTTTGAGGGTGAGTAAATAGTAGGGTTTTTTTTGTTGTTGTTGAACTATCCATGTGAAATACATGATTTTGGAACTTTTTCATGTAATTTTCCATCTGCATATTTTAAATGTTTCTCATGTATTTGACATGTTTTGTGGTCCACATAGTTTTGATTCCGCAAATTGTGTGATTCCAAACCAACATTCAAGGTTGTTTTTGTTTTGCCAAGTGTTTTTTATGTTGATCTTTATCGTTACTGCATTTAGTTCACTTTAACTCACCTTGAAAAGGTAGACAAGTTGTGAGAAATCAAGATAAAATGCACACATAATACAATCCATGTACTTTCTTCTCTAAGATATGACTACCTGTTGTGCTTGTCACAACAGAAAGATATTATTGTGTGTCATATGTCAACTGTCACTCTGACAACCAGAGATTTGGTCTGGGAATATTAAACTGAGAAGCTACTGTATATAAACATTTGATGATTTTCAGGTTTGTTTTATGCTTTATCGGTTTTAGTTTGTCAGAATGGTACATGTGTCACTTGTGTGCACTCAGGGTAAATCAAAGCAAAATATGGAGTTCATAAACACACAGTCATGCATGAAGTTAATAGTCAAGATCAGATTTTCATTTACAAGTAATGCAATTTCATTTATTCATTTTCTTTTTGGCTTAGTCCCTTTATTAATCTGGGGTTGCCACAGCGGAATAAACTGCCAACTTATCCAGCATATGTTTTACGCAGCGGATGCCCTTACAGCTGCAACCCATCACTGGGATCCATGCACACTCATTCACACACATACACTATGGACAATTTAGCTTACCTGTACCGCATGTCTTTGGAATTGTGGGGGAAACCGAGCACCCGATGGAAACCCACGCAAACACGGGGAGAACATGCAAACTCCACACAGAAATGCCAACTGACCCAGCCGGGGCTCAAACCAGCAACCTTCTTGCTGTGAGGAGATTGTGCTACCCACTGCGCCACAGTGCTGCCCAAGTAATGCAATTTAAATTAGTTTTTTACCAAACCCTATCACCATACACGTGAAATGTAACTATCTAAATATGAATGTAAACATGACTTCTGTCATCTGGGATCATTCTTTTATATTACTCATTATTTACTTTATTTTATTTTGTTCTTTGTTTTACATTTAATGCAGGTTGAGCAATAAATGTTTCATTATGTCTCATTTTGTAGTCCAAAAAAGCAAGAATGTAATAAATGGGTGAAATATCTCTTCGGGTACAATTAGCTTTTAAGCTAGAAAATAAGAAGAAAATAACAGGATATAGTTTTAAAAAATACAAATGATTTGTGAATCTGGCCCCTGATTCACATGCTTTTCTCTAAAAAAAAAAATTGTATGGGGAGCTGGAAAAGGATGTAAGGATGTTGTTGACATTAACATTAACAAAAATCTAAATATAGACCGAGCAGCTACAAAAATACATGAAATTGAGAGATGTGCAAAAGCATACTGTAGCTTGTTCAGAAACAACAGGCTAGCAAAAGCTAAGCAGAAAAATACGACACAGTGAACATCAGGCGCTAATCACAGCACCATTCACAGATACCACTGAAATAAGTAACATATCACTTTTATGGGCCATGTTCTCCTGCCATTAACGGCTAGAGAAAAAGACGAGGCCATATGAGCACAACCTTGAAATGAAACGCCTGCCGTGGTTAATCATATTCGGCTGTAAATTAGCTTTAATAATACATTGACTGACGCATTTTCCACACACACACACACACACACCACTTTGAACAGTTAGCATGATGCTGCATTGCCGACAAGTGCAGGGCCAAAAAAGAGATGCAAACTAGTTTAATCAAATAGGGCTGAGATTGGGTCAGTACATTTCCCTAATAGATTTGGATAGAGGGTCAGAGACACTTTTAGGTGTCCGCTAGTGGATTTGCATGAATGTAAATTTACTCTTCTGGGTCGCGGGATAGTATAAATAGCCAGAGTTCCTCATGCCGTCTCTATTCTAAACAGCAGTTATTCAGAACAACTGCTGCAATGGTGAAATTAAAGGGGGACGGCAGGGGGAAAGGTTCCTCTTACCACAACAAAGGAAGGAAATCCCACTTAGATTTGTACTTCTCCCTTTCTTCTATAGCTTTCATGGGTGTATCATAGAACAAACACTGCCTGAAGCTGGTAGCCACCTGCAATGTATTCCCCTACCCCAGCCCCCATTAAAGTCCTTCACAGAAATCAGAATTTAATAAATCACCCCGGAGTCTGACAGAGTTTATCTCAAGGGGTCGCTTTGACTCGGGAGGAGCCGTTAGACAGACAAAGCCTAGGCCGATAAGATGTGAAATTAAATACAGTTAGCAGTTTGCAACAAAGGACAGAATGTGTCATGCGCCCCTACGTAACCACCAAAAAGCTTCAAGCCAAAGCAATGGCAGAGACAGGAGGTGATTCATTTCGGTTTGCGCACATTTAACCTCATTTGCATGCTTACTGTCAACATATCTCACCGCCGCCGATACGTTCAAGAGCTTTCATTAAGGCCTGAAGTTGACATCCTTTTTATTGAGGCATGGCATATAAATCATGGCCGTCGCACACCTGCACATCTCGATCGGAGATCTTGCTTTATCGTGTTATGCTTCCTTTTAAACACATGACAGCTACGACACCAGTCATCGCTTAAGGTAAGGAGAGAGTTATGGGAGCATGCTTTATCTCTGTGTGCACAGATATCCTCACTTAAAATGTTGAAATGGAGATTATTTACCATGACAAATTTGCTACTGTAATAGAGACTCAGTTAAAAAGTGAAGGGTGCCATTTCTGTGCAAGTAGCATCAGAAAACAAAATCACAAGATACTGATTTGAAATGAATTTTCACCTCTGGTTGGTCAAACTAAAGAAGTCAGGTTAGTTCCCTTTTAGTATGGCTTTTTATCGACATTCCACATCATCCACACATAGTGGTTGATTTCAAATATGTGACCCTGGAGCACAAAACCAGTCCAGGCCCAGGTGTGGGTCACAATTATTTTATTTTATGAAGACATTTAGTAAACTTGCTACAGTAAATAAATCAAAATAATAAAAATACATAAAAATAATTTTGTGATTATTCATGTGCACTGCTATAAACCTAATTTAGACAACTTTGAACAGTTTCCGGGCCTCACGGTGGTGCAGTGAGTAGCACGTTCACCTCACAGCAAGAAGGTCGCTGGTTCGAGCCTCGGTTGGGTCAGTTGGCGTTTCTGTGTGGAGTTTGCATGTTCTCCCCGTGTTGGCGTGGGTTTCCTCCGGGTGCTCCGGTTTCCCCCACAAGTCCAAAGACATGCACTAAAGGGGAATTGGGTAAGCTAAATTGTCCGTAGTGTATGAGTGTGAATGAGAGTGTGTGGATGTTTCCCAGTGATGGGTTGCAGCTGGAAGGGCATCCGCTTGCGTAAAACATATGCTGGATAAGTTGGCGGTTTATTCCGCTGTGGCGTCCACAGATTAATAAAGGGACTAAGCCGAAATGAAAATGAATGAATGAATGTACAATTTCCTCAGTATTTAGATTTTTTTAACTCTAATATTTCAGACTTCGACGCAGTTTGAATATAATTTCACATAGCCATTGTTAAGACTTGAACAATCTATATAAATAGGAAAAAGTATTGATCAATGTCTGTAATTAATACACAGCTTTCTAAGAAACTTGATTTAGAATGGTCAAATGCTGCAAGCCAACAACAAATAACACCGTCCTTCTTGTGTCATACATTCACAGCTACTGGCGTCTCTGTTATGGATGTACTTTATCCCTAATAAAAGACAAAATATCCCCTGATACTGATGACCTTGCGGATACACTGTCTATACTAGTTGTCTCAGCATCTTATAATGTGACGGAATAATTTTAACATAAAAAGGCATGTTTCACCTTTAAGTTACTGAGGTTAAAAATAGAAAAAAGTAAGTATCAACAAGACAACTCTCTCTAGGGCACATTACATGTCAACTAGCGTCCACAGTTAGCATACTAATGGTGTAAGCAACATACGCCTGCTCTAATGAAAGAGGTGAGTTTGAGATTTTCAATGAGCACTTTGGCCCTGTCTTTTATTAATAACACTCCAGGGTTCGCGAGCAAAACGGTGGGAACGGCCTGACCCGCGGGCCGCACCTAATCTGTCCCGACTCGGTCCGCGCCACCGGCGGCCTCGCTGGCTATCTGTTTCTCAAACTGATGCCTTCCTGCTGGGACGGCGTGGCTGGAGAGCTGTCAGCATGCTGCCCTTTCAGGGCCGCTGCGTTATCTCTGCCTGCACCAGTCCACCGTGGCCTGTTGAAAAGAGCTGTCATAGCTTTGCAAGACTCTGACATTCCTATTGGCTTGACCCTGACCCTCTGAGAAGCATACCTTTAATTATCCTGTCTCGAATCTCCTTCCATGGCAAAACGAATATACATATCACAGCCGTGAGCCGTGTGTGCTGTTCTTTTAAAGTACACATTTGAGGGCCCCACTCAGAGCTGGAATAATATTAGACTATTTGGAATGTGACTGTGAGACTAGCAAGAGGCACAGCTGCCGAAGAGCTTCCTTTATCAAGGGAAAATTACATAATGCCCCAACAACTAAGAGCTGTTTCCAGCGCTCCAGCACAACACTTAAAGTACAAAAACAGAGGAGAATACATAAGTATGATGTATTGTTTTAGCCGCCCTCTCTGATATTCTCCAATTAAACATCCCTGTCACTTATAGGAGCGTGAAGACGCTTTTGATCCGTGTAATCAGATACACAGGCTTGCTTTTGTCTCACATTCTTTTTCTGACATTTGAAAGGTCAAGAGTGAGAGGACATTTGATAACTGCAAAATCCTCATACTCCATTTTACAACCCTTAATCTGTCTTCTCGGAATCGGTAACATAGCATTTTATCTTTGGGAGGAGAACTGGAGGGAGAATGGGAAACTGCGTCCGTTCGCATTTGTTCACCATAAGGTGAAGCTTTAGGAATTTGCTGCTCTGAAGACAAAAAGAGGAAAGAATCGGATAACGCTCTGACCGCGACAAAAGGTCAAGTCGCTACACAGAAACACACGCTCGCTAACAGAGCCAAACTGTTGTTCCATAAATAATGACTGAGACCAACTGTGCTTTTTTTTTTAGGTTTCAGGAAACTGCACATTGTCAATGCTGAAACGTGGGCGGCTTTGACCCAAATATTTACGCAGTATCAGACTAACAAAAGTGATGTTTGTTCCGAATACAGATCAAAGTCGTTACAGCATGTGACATTGTTGAACAGCAGTATGAAAACAAACAATAACAATTACAGAGTAACTTACATACAGACACAATAATGACAGTTGCTATTGCTCTGCCTGCTAAATGATTTCAAATAAAGGCAATTGACATAGCAAGTCTTGGCATTCCTAAATGTTTCTGAATTAATGATTCAAAGACTTACGGAAGCTCAGTACATGACAACGATTTTAAGTATAAAAAGAATCAATGTAATTTTTCAATGTATTTTTCAATAAATTAACTCGTGAAGACCCAATTTAGTACTCCTATTTAATTAAAACCCTCATACTTAGGCAAACAGTCACCAGTTGAGCGACTACTTAAGAATCTAAAGAGCAAAACAAGAAAACAACAAAGTTTCAATCTAAATGTAGTACCTTTAATAGAGTATTTGATTGCAGATGGAGCATCAGTGTTTTGAACAAATTAATTTGATTAAGGATCCCACAAGTCATTTTTCACCACCTACTGGTGTAATGCCATAACCTGCAAAAACGACTAAAATCGCCATCTAAACACTTACATTATCATTATGTTAAATATAACAATTTACATACAAGGATTTGAATTAATGACTAAATAATTAGAAAACTTTTCTCTTAAAGTCTCATTATTATCATTATGAGGTTAATACAAATCATCTTTTATTTTAAATCTATTAAACCTAACCTCAGTGATGGATTTTCTAATAATACGAACCCACGACAAAGGAACTGACGGTCTTATTTTGCTGTTGTTGTTTTGCTGCTCTCTGCACAGCACAAGACCGTCCGCTGTGCTCTCAGCACCACGTTCCCTTCTCCCTTCTCGGCAGGACAGTCTTTCCCATTAAATAAGTCCTATTCCACTTAATGGCAACCTTGGGAGATCTGTAGCGCTTGAAAGCACCGGCACTTAACACTTTGTAGTCAGAGAAAACGTTTTTTTGATCTGCTCGTGTCATTTAATCATCCGTATTCTACCGAGCTACTCAGAAACAATTTTGCAGGATATTAACTTCTGGCTAAACCCTGCTTGTGCCATTTGTGGTTCCACTCAACCAATGGTCCCGTGGGGGCCGGAGCCCTCCTCACAGCTGTAATGAGCTTTACTGAGCTGAATAAAACAGTTAATAGAAAGGTAAGATCAAAAATGCATGAATCATGAAATATTAGCCAGATCCCGATGAAAACATCTCTGGTTAAGCAGACGGAGCATTGTTGGGGCGGCTTCAGAGACAGTTCGGTAGCTTATTGAATGGCTTCACCAAACCTCCTTCATGTATAAAGTTACTTAAGTGCTCGCCTGCAGGGAGAGCCATGTCAAATCGCATTGAAAATAACTTTGAGGAGCAAATTGAATGTATTAGCTTAAAGGGAGGTGAAGTCTATGGGGAGCGCTGACACTTAATACTGAATTATCCCAGACAAAATATATTGAGCAAAAGTAAAGTGATTCACTGTTCTTTCAAATCCGCCCCCTGAAGAAAGAAAGAGAGACAAAAAAGAAAAAGCAGTTTCTGTTGGTGAGAGAAAACCTAGTTATTACTGGGTTGGCATCCACAGAATACACAGACAGGCAGTGGCGTCCCATGAAAACCATTTTTGTTCCATTACAAAAAACTAGGTCATCCTCTCATAATTGTCAATCATGCAATAAATCTTTCTGTGCCACAAATGAATACTGCACTGGGAATGAAACAAAGCTTATTGGCATGCGATGTCAGCTTGACTTAATTCATTCTCCTTTTCAGCTGAGCCTATTCATATGTGAAGTTTACGGATATCACACTGCCTGTTCCAGAGCGGGATAATAGATGTGGACAGACACATTATGCTGGGAATGTTGTATTAGCACGCCGTAAGCTCTATGAATGGAGACACCGAGTTTAAAATGTGAGGCCAGATCCACAACTGGAATAAATTATCCTTCTTTAAGACACTTTGGAAGAATATCGTCTCCCGAGCGCAATAATGTAAATATGTAAATGTATGTACAGCCATGAACCTCCTCTTCACGGGCTCGGGAACGAAAACAACAAACCCAACTTTCAAGGGAATGCTTTTCTGCGAATCATCTGTTAGTGACGTCACGTCTGAAAATAAATCCACAATCAAAATCATTAGTAACATAATCCCTTCTGATGCATTGAGAGCATGGGATGGAAGAGACTCAAGTGTAACCTAAAATTAATAGCGCTAATGCAAGAGATAACAAAGAGTATCACAGGAAAGAAAACCACAAAAGAGAGCTCTTTAATGTCTCAATGGCTCTCATTTTTCTACTGGGAAAAAGAGCCCATTTATCTCACAAGTATCTACTCTTGGGTTTTACGGAAAGTGAAGTCAACTAACTGTGCAATGAAAAGTCAAAGATTTTTATATCACAATTTCCATTCGATGCTACTCTATGAATTTCACATTCAATTTATGGTTGAATGCTCAAAATGTCTAATTAATTTTATTAATTAGAATTAAAGACAACGCATTTAATTCAAAGTTGAAAGAAAGTCTACTGATCTATCAAAGAGCAAACTCAAAGAATTATGTTCAAGGTTATTTCTAATTTCCTTTTAGTTTAATTTAAAATTAAGTAACATACATGAAAGTTTATGAATGAATGAATGAATGAATGAATGAATGAATGAATGAATGAATGAATGAATGAATGAATGAAT
>CAIGQW010053321.1:11171722-11201722 GCA_903798125.1 Danio choprae
AATATTTTGTGTAATTTCTCACTTGCTGACTAATCTGCAATATATATTTTGTTTACAAATATATAATTATAAAGTAATTCTCATAAACAACATTTAATTTTCAGATGTTATAGCATTGAAGTTCCTCATGCAAAATAAAAAAGAATCTGAAATTATACAACACTCAGGCTCGGGTTGCTGCATGCAAGGTGTTTTATGTTTTCATTTCAGATGAGCTGTCAACACCTTGACATTTTTAAATTAGCTTACTTTTTCTAGTAATTATTGGGCCCATTCACTTGATCACTAAAGGGTGACATTAAAGTTTCAGGGCGAATTATTCACCGTTGTTACAAGCAGTAATTGTTTCCTGTGTGATTTTGTACCTTCAAGCACTGTATCACTCCTGCCATTAAGTATACAAGCACTTATTGACTATGATTTGATTTTTCCCCAGAGGAAGAAAGGAGCTGAAAGAAATGTCTGCCTATAAATACAACTAATACATGCGAGAGAACATCTATTATAATAATTCTGACAAGCATGCTTATTTAAAGTGCTCAGATAATAGAAAGGCAGATGATATTTTCCTCACATGCTTAATAGGAGCTCACTATTGCTTGCAACATGCAGAGGACTTTTTCTAATGGTTGGTAGCAATTAATTAAAGAACAAGAAAAAAGATCTCATGCGTTATGTATAAACTTGTGCATTCTGTCCATAAAACATGTTTAAGCCAACTGTCATTTATTAATTATTCATTTTAAACAGTTGAAGAAAAAAACGAGCAATGCATTTTGCATGCACTACAACAATTCAATAAAAGTGTTATTATTTAATAATAGATATATTTAACTTTATACCATTGCAAAATGTAATTTTATTAAATTGTATGCAAATATTTCTATTATGATTATTTAAAATAATAAAAAATGTCTATCTTTAATAATTCATGTACTTATAAAAACGTTTCTCATAAGGTTCTTTAGCTAAAGTTACTGAAGTAACTTTGCGAGTAAAGTTAACACATGCAAAGTTCCAGTTTAAAAAGCTTATAATGTGCCATCACGCTGCAAAATCTTTATGACCTATAATTGTATTTTTTTACAATTATGCAAAGACATGCAAAGACAATTTTAAAAGAATTTTCCTTCACGTATACGACTCGAACATTTAGCATGAAGTGCATTAGTTTAGTAGTAAATTCAAACGAAATGTCTTATCCAACTTATGTAGCTATCTATCGATTGCCTGGGTGGAAAGGTAAAAGAGTTTGTTCTAACCTGGCATTGGTGCAGTCGTTGTAGAGGGTCTCGAAGTCTTTTCTGGAGATGAGTTTGCAGCGGTTGACCCCTGGCTGGATGGCCCCCAGCCCGCGCAGGATGCGGACCTGCTCCACGTTACACACCACCGGCGTGATCTCCAGCCGCTTGAGTTTGGTGTAGACGGTGTGCAGACCCCCGACCAGGTGTTTGAGAAACAGGTCAAACGCCTGGGGCAAGCAGATGAGCTCCTGTCCGTCTACTGTGAAAGAGGCCACCTTTGCGCCCCTCAGCTCCACCATCCGACACTCATTATTCTGCGGAGTGTTTTCAACTGGAGACGGGGTCGAGTACACGGGCTTGCCGGCCAGTGGGATGCTGCTGGTGCAGTTGGTGCTGATCAGATCCGCGCGGAACAGATTCTGGGTCGCTGACTGAGAAGGAGACGCAGAAGTGGCCGAGGGCGAGGATGATGATGCTGCGGTCGCGGAGCATGATGATGATGATGCTGATGATGCTGACGAAGAAGTTGAGATCGGACACGGATGGACCAGAGCCGATGGGGGAATCAGAGCAGCCGGTACGGCCATAGTGTGTTCTGACTGCGCCTATCAAGTAAGTTCAGATGGGAAGGAGAGCCAGTCTGCAAAAGTAGCGCAAAGAAGAAGAAATCCACCCGAGAGCGCTCCGCCGACGCGCCAATGGACGTGGAGAGGTGCCGTGCTGAAATTAGGACTCTGAGAAAGATTGGGAGAGAATGACAGAAAGAAAATGAGCAGAAAAGTGTGCCTGTGCTCTGTGGATGAGTTGTTGTTGTCACACGGTACAGAGAGGGAGGAGCCACTATCAGCGCTTTGAAACGGAGACATGCACAATCGAATGCGACCCTAGTGGAACAGCAGACGCCGGAACATTTCCAGCGTTTACTTATACAGGCTTTGCGAGCTCGGATCAGAAAACTGCGTGCGCTTCATCCAGGAATGCGCTCTCAAACTCTTTATACGCCGAGCTCTTCTCCTTCGTGTTATTCGCTGTTAAGTACACTAAGTTTGAGTGGGACAAAAAGGTAAAACTTATAATTACTTTAATTAACGGCGTGAACTTGAGTGGGGAACGTGGCTATATAAACACATGCTTGTTATTGATATTAATAAAAGTTATTACCGCTATGGTAGCTGACAAAAGGGCATTTAACAGAATCACAATGAGAAGAGACCGCGGGTTGAGTTGTAACCCAGTCGGTTTAACCAATTAGAAAAGAGCTGCAGGGGTGAAATTACTTCAAACGTGAGAGCACCACCCTCCTGAGGTGACCGTAAAAGTTATAAAAGGATTTGCAGGACCCACTGTAAGAAAAGGTAGGCAAAGAAAAGTTTCGCATCTGGCTTATGATTTGATCTGCAGTAAAAAAGTTATGACAGAACTGCTATCGTCTGAATCAGCAGGGTCTCTTGTTTAATTTGACGGCGACGACAAAAGCTTTTCATTTGCTTGTTTAACAAAAAATTGGAAGTATTACAAGAAGGACTGTAACACTACTAAAGTACTGTTACTGAACCTACTAAGATGGAGGGAATTTGGATTAATGTGTGTGCCACAAGGCACAAAAGTGACAAACACACAGATACAGGTGTTTTGGTGAAGTGACATTTTTATATTTGTTTGCAATTTGAGTTACGTTTTAAAAGCTTTTTTTATTTCAAAAATATATTTACATTTTCTTAATTGTACAGTTATTTTGTAACAGACAATTATGGAAATATCATCTGAAGCAAAAAAATTGCTACAATACTGCCCATTATCCTTTTTGTTTATTAACTAAATAAATACAATAACAACCAAAAACTATTTTTTAAAGGCTCATTCCCAGCAGTAATGATAACTAAAGCAATAGTGCTAAAAATAAATATTTTTAGAATATATGAATCTAAAAAAAATCTAAATACAGAAAATAAATAAATAAAAATGCAGTGTAACACCAAGCTATATAAAGATAATAGGCTACACATAGAAAAAAAAATTAACACGTTCAGATTTTTTCCTCACACATAAGTAATAAAAAGCATAGCTATTTTGTTTACATAGATGCCATTTTTGGTTAAATGTGGTATCTATTTAAATATATCTCTGCTATTTTATCATTCACACCAAGATGGTTCCAAGATGGCCAACATGCCGTTCCTTGCAGTAAAAATGTATTATTTATCTAAGATGCAACAACTTTGACCTGCCTGGTTGTAAATGCAGCAAAGACTTAAATTCCTGAATAAATAGGATCTTTCAAGGTAAGAATGTACAGCTAAAGAGGCATTGGTGGATCGAAATATGCATCAATAAAAAGGTATACAGCCAATCAAAATCCACAAGAAATTAAAGTGGTTACTAGTTTAAAACGGCAAGTGACAAAACTGCTGCATGTGTTTATAATAAACAGAATGACATTGTATTCTTGTGTGGATCTTCATTGGATATCTACACAAAGTTATCATTCTTGGTATAAACATGCTTTATTAGCCTGCTGTTAATGCTCGTTTCTCAGTTTGCACTTCAGATATGCATTCTTCAAAGACCAGATTGAAACAAACAGAGCTTGATTAAAACAAAGTGGAAAGAACCCTATCTCTCCAAGTTAACTTCTAAGTTGAAGTCTGATCTGATCTGCTTTAAGATAAGCAGAATGCCATTTCAGAATTGTCATTCAGAAACAGAGGTAGCATGTAGTGTAAAAATCAATATCCGCTTAAAATTCATAGCCACAAAGTTGCCCTTTATGTTGCTAACCTTTGCTTAAATATGCATCATATTAAGATTTCATTAAAAACAATGAATGTCATGTTAGTTTGCCAACAATTTTTCATGTTAGCATGGGGTTAACTGCAAATGATGGCCATAAAATTCCACACAAAGAACTGCTTGCAGACATTCGTTTAGAGAAGAATGATGATAAGACAAAAAGGCATCCACAAACGCCACAGGACCTCTGTGATGTCTCCGATTCAGAATCTCTTAACAAGCTGGGTGGGCCTGATGAATCAAACTCCCATTAGAACAACAGTCTTTCAATAGGCAAACAGCAGGATGCGCAATGCAGAGAAAAGCATGCATTCTAAACTTGAATGTTCAATTAGTTTTATTGGTTAAATTAACAACGTCTGCGAACGTTATGTATTGGGTAAATGCATGCATCACGGTAAGAATTCCTCAGTCTCTCTCTTTAGAAGAAGCCGTGTTCATTCTGCTTTGCATCATTATTCAGTTGGAGGAAAATACATAGCACATTTCACCTGAGAGAAGTTCAAGCCAACAATAATCAAGAGGTCATGTATAACAACGAACAGCTTGAAACAGCTGAGAACAAAATGTTAAACTGGTTTAATTAAGTCCTCTTGGAGGTCAAGAATTTTAAAATGGATGGCCAGACAGTCTCTCACACACACACAAACACACAGAAGTACATAGATTTACATCCATACCTAATACCTACCTAAAAAAAAATATTTCATATAACTTTAGTTCCCATAATACATTAACATTATCTTGCAATACAACACATTAGCAATACATAGTTACAGTATGCTAGAAACTTTGTTAACTGTATAGTAAATACAAATGTGACTTGATTTGATAAAATATATTTGAAAATGCAGAATTTAACAGTAACTATGATTAGGTGGAAAATAAGTATATCACCAACATAAAATGTCAAACAATTAATGAAACGACATGATTGTATATAAATAAAATGACAGAATACCAATGTATTTGCAAAATTGCCATTTACACTATTAGTGCTTGAAAGGATCTATCCGGAAAGCTAATGGATAACATAAATGCTACTCATGAATGCTACCACAAATTTAACAAATCTGAAAGTTTCACAATGGATAAAATGCTCAATTATCTTCTGAAGGAGCATAGGGAGTTCTTTGTTTCTACTCTCTCTCTTTTTTTTTTTTTTTGAAAATGACATTTAAATAGTTTCTAAATAGTGCTTGAAGTTAGTCAACGAGATTTATGTGTTTCCTCCATGTGTTTATATGATATCAGAGGCCCGTGATGACTGCTGGGGGATGACATGACACCGCTAATGAGGAAAGGCCCATCACAAGACCACACACACAAAGGTTTGATGCCGTTACAGCACTGATGAATAACTCCTTCCATTTTGTTTATGGTATTTGTTACAGGAAGAACACACAGCAAACATCAGACATGCACGAACCATCAAACAGGCTGATGACAATACGACTACTTTCTGTTCCTAATGCTCATTTTCAGCGGTTAAAAGCAAATGGAGAGGCAGCTGGCAATGAAGCGGGTGCACAGTTTCCCTCCATCTATAAAGCTCACGTGTCAGTGTTTAAAAGTAGAACTACGATATGACTCGTGTATGATCAATGGCACTGTATATTGTTTGATATAATAATTTATTCAGCCTATAAGGCTTTGATAAAACAATGTTGAAAAGCAATTTAAATTAAATTCATTTAAATGTCAATTCTCATGGTTAGGATTTTTCTATAATTGGCTATTTAATTAAAATAATTTTCACAGTCATTAATACAGCTCGCAACTTGTAGTGCACTGACATGTTTTAATTACATGGTATTAACAAAATTGATATGCTTTAGAAAGCATGGTGAATAAGAAATAATTACACCAATCATACATCATCCCCCTTATGGACATTAAGAGTATTTCAACATAATTGATGAACTTTGAAAAGGGAGTTAAATAACTTTAATTGCATTAAATGGGCATACCTGCTTCAGATGGAAACAGACGCCGTTGCATTGCAGCATATTGGCAGATTCCACTAAATGCAAACCTCCGTCTGATGAATAAACATGGCTTGTGCGCAGTAAATATTTGGGTACATCTGCGAGTGTTGTACGCCTGCCTTCTGACTCACGTTCATTACTCACATTGTTCCGCTTTCAGGGGAAGATGGAGCTTAAAATGCTGCTCAGACAAACAGAGTGCAGAGTGAGACAAATACTTATTGATTTTGAATATTTGTCTCCTCAAGGTCGCATGTCATTGACCCCATCCATCCGGAGACGCCCCCGCCACACACAAACACACACCCGCGCACACACCATGGTGGAGGGCAGATGACAGAATGGCCACCGATTGAGCCTCTGTTCACTGAGATCCAGCCCTCAACATCACCCTTCCTATAGGTTAATGTCAGAGAAGGACTTGAAGATATTCTGCATTCATAAACCTGTAAAACAGAAAAGACAGGGGGGGTTCAAAAATACTAGGGTTGTATTCAAGCAATCACAAACAATGATTGTTAGTGTGGTATTTATTAATCTTTGATCACTTTTTGAATGAAAAATACAACTGTTGATTAGTATTTGAGTATCGCAAAAGAATAAATGTGGTTTTACATTGCTTTGCATGACAACTAAAGTAGTTAACCATTGTTAAAAAAAAATGACAGCATGCAATTATGTCTTATTTTTTAGACAAAACTTGTCAAATATTTTTACGTCAGCATTGATTCCAAGAGCAAGGGAGAGCAGAGGCATAAGCCATAGTACAAGAAGAATGCAGGAGAAATAATTAGAATCAGAAATGAAACCCAACATAATCACAACAATAATTGAAACACAGGGCATTAAATACAAAGATAATGAGTGACTAAATCAGACACAGGTGTGCAACATAATCAGCAATCATAGCAACCAATGAAAACAAAGCATACTTGGTTTACATGACTGTTTTCAATTGAAAACTGTTTATGCATTGTGGACATTCATTTACATGAAACATTATTTTTGGGGCAGAAAAAAAAATGGTTTCAAAGTGCAGGTACTGTATTTGAAATAAATACTATTAAAGTCTTTGTGTAAACTACACAAACAAGATATTATGAAAAAAAAATGATAGTATTTAAAATATTTATAGTATTTAATATTTGATAGTATTTAAAGTATTTAATAAGTATTTGATAACCAAAACAACAATGGCAGCAAGCAGGACCATGTTTGCATATTATACAAAGTATAATATAATTATTATTATTTATAAATAATTATTATTTAAATCAGAAATCAGAAAGAGCTTTATTGCCAGGTCTGTTCACACATACGAGGAATTTGCTTTCGTGACAGAAGCTTCTACAGTGCAACAGAATTACAGAGACAAGTCAAAAAAACAGATAATAAATATATATAATTTTTAAAACTTGTAAAATATTTTTACGTCAGCATTGATAAATTTAATAATTTTCTCAGAAACATTTTGATATAGTGTAAGATTTTTAAAAATGGAAAAGGTTTCCATTTTCAGTATGCTATCGTTGTATAAACATTATATACAAATGATAATGGGTAACTAAATCAGACACGGGTGTGAAACATTACCAGTAACCATAACAACAAAAAAGAGCATTATGTACTTAGAATAACAATACTTTACTTAGAATAAACAAAACTAAACAATGGAATCAGGTAGGGCTGCACAATTAATCAGAGGCAAATGTGTGCACATTTTGTAAATAAAGCACCAAACCAGATTGGAGTAATGACTGCTAAAAATGTTTGTTGCCATCAAGAATAAACCACATGATTTCAATTTTCTATATAAACACTTGTTTTATATTTACAACATTTACTTGCTGTTGATGGAGTATTTGAATAAACATGTAAATCCATCCTTTTCCCCCCATTTGTTCCTTTAAAGAAAAGCACATTTCGACACAAAAGGTACACAAAAGACAGGGTTAATACACAGAGACTCCCAATTAGAGCCCCCTCATTTAGTAGACGTCTGAAGACAAACTTTATGACAGGCAGTTGGGGACTGTCATTAAATTAGATGTTGAGAGAATGATAGCACAGTTTCTTTGCTTAATGAGAATGGAGTTTCTCCCCAGACTGGAATTTTTCTGAGTTCACTGCTTTCGGAATGTTCCACAAAGTGAAACTACGGCTCTCTTTGTTGTGTTCACATTACAGATGAGATCAGAGAGTAAACAGAGACCAAATGTGCTCTAATAAAACGACAGATCTTCTAGCCGGCTCATTTCCATAAAGCGGTTCCTGCACAAATCAGGTATGACCTTCAGAGACATAATTAAAGCAAATATTTTTAGACCCTGATTGGAATGTTGCATGTCAATACAAATTGTGAAGGAACCTCATAATGGAATGCAGATCCTACTGTTTACAGGACGTATGGAATCTGAGATGATAAAAGTCTGGATAGCTGCATCTGAATAAAGTTCCCAGGAAGAGTTCGAATGAATGCTGACGTGAAATAGCAATGTCAAAGTGAATGGTTTAAATGCATGTGTTTAATTAAAACAAACTGAATTTAAAAAAAAACATTAACAAACTCAATGCATTAAATTATACATAACTCCAATTCATCAGTAAAATAAGCATAAATGGAAATTGTATGTATCAAATGAATGATGTTTTTTTTTAACAAAGATTTTTTTTTAATGAAGTCTCTTTGGTTTGTGGAATTTTTCAAAATTATATATCAGATTCAAATAAAACTGTAAACTGTTAACAAGCACTAATATGTAGTTGGTGGGCTGCAGGCCATCTGCAAAGATTTGCACATCTATAAAGTCTATAAAGTGTGGGTCATGGCTATTAACTAAATTACATAAATACAGTGCTCAGCATAAGTACACCCCTCTCACAAATCTTTTAAATTCATATTTTTAACACGAAGCTATACAATATTATATTTGTGCATATACATTAGATTAGTCAGTACTGAAGCCAAATCTGGAGCTTATCTACCCAAAACTAGTACACCCAAATTTATATGTTATATAAAAATATTAAATACAAATTTTAAAAAAGAGGAAAAATAAAGATAATCAAAAAAAAAGGAAAATTTTGTTGAAATTTTGTAGGTTGTCATTTTTGGCAATATTTTGTGTATCAAAATATGTTTCAATTTCTAAATATGTTTGGTGACTAAAATATTATTTTAATAAATATATCGGTTTAATAAATCTGTTTTGTTAAAATGCACCAAAATACATTGCCTATATTCACTGAGAAATGGTTAAAAATATTCATTTTCAAAATGGGGTATACTCAATTATGCTGAGCACTGTGTGTGTGCGTGTATATATATATGTAGAAATCATTATTAATAATAATATTTTACTATTTTATATATATATATATATATATCATTCATTCATTTTCATTTCGGCTTAGTCCCTTTATTAATCTGGGGTCGCCACAGCGGAATGAACCGCCAACTTATCCAGCATATGTTTTACGCAGCGGATGCCCTTCCAGGTGCAACCCATCTCTGGGAAACATCCATACACACCCATTCACACTCATACACTACGGACAATTTAGTCTACCCAATTCACCTGTACCGCATGTCTTTGGACTTGTGGGGGAAACCGGAGCACCCGGAGGAAACCCACGCCAAAACAGGGAGAACATGCAAACTCCACACAGAAACGCCAAGTGACCCAGCCGAGGCTCGAACCAGCGACCTTCTTGCTGTGAGGCGAACGTGCTACCCACTGCGCCACTGTGAGGCCCATATATATGTATAAATAATAGTAAAATATTATTATTAATAATGATACATTTCTACTTTTATTCAGCGGCGACACACAATTGATAAAGTATTACCGTGTCAAACAATTTCCATTTCAAATAAACACTGTTCTTCTGAACTTTCCATTCTTCAGAGAATCACCATTTCCTGACCAATGTTTAGTTTCCTAGCACAAAGCTACAACACAGCAGTTCATTATATGCATTATAGAGATACGCTGCCATGAAATAATTATCAGATGTCAAGCTGTTCTGATGCTCAGATGCATTTGTGCGGTTGTAATGATGATGATGATGCCATCTCTCTCTCTCTGCATCCTGTCTGCAAATATATCTGCAAATCTCAGGATTCTCTTGGAAAGATGCCAGCCAAGTGTCTTGTGAGCTGAGCTGGCAAAACGTCCAACCGTATGCAAAAGACTGGCCCTCCGGTGATATCAGTCTTTAAAAGAGAGCTAATTTCATTTTTTTTCTTTTTTCTTTTTTCAAAAGAAGCCGCTTGATAGCTGCACAATTACTCTGCGGTGCCCTGTGCCCTGTTTAAAGGCGCACAGACTTTTATATCAGACGAGAGATTTGTGGATATCTAAATTGGAAGGTAAACCTGTATAAACAGTAGTAATTACCGTGCCATTCACAGGGCCTGTTGTGCTCGTTCGGCAACAGCCACAGTGATTAAAATGAATCTCCATCGACTTCTCCATTAAATTGCTGGCAGTGGCGATCCTTTGACCTTTCCCATTGATTGAACATAACAATCACAATTCAATTGTAATGCAAAGAGAACATTTGTTATAATGTACATGAGATGCATGAGCCATTTCCTAGAGGGTTGTGGTAATCAATGAAGTGACTTCAAAAGGAACCTGCACAAAGACTCATTCTGGTCAGAATCCGCGGTACGTATCGAACCCGGTCTGTCGCATCACTCAATACATTTGCATCCTATAAAAGAAATATATTGTGCTTCCAAAAGCCTCGCTGTCAGTCCGTGCTTGTTACAATAGTACAAATAGTGATGGCTTTGATCCAGTGCTCTGAGCATTTTTTTCTGAGTATTTGTCAGAATGGCAAATGTTGATCAAGCAAAACCAAAAAACAAAATGGTGTGAGGTCATTTCAGACAAAATCAGGAAATTCAGAAACACCTTGTTAAAGTAAACTTTCCAGAAATGTTTGCTTTGGCCGGAAACATCTGAACTACTGGCCAGTGATGGTAATGTAACAGTACGGTGTGTTCAATTACTAAAAAAGATCACCACTGAAGAGCTGCTTAATAGTAGACGTTGATGTGTAGATATATATTTAATGTTTAGCTCCTTTCCTGTCTGCATTATTAATTTAAATTTATTTTTTGTTAAATCGCCAGTAAGCACCAGAATTTGAACATGTTTTATGTTCGGCACAACATTGTCTTGTAAGAACAAAGCCTTTGCATGCTTAATTAATTAATTAATTAATTGGTTAATAGAAATAGAAAATAGGTTCATCTCTTTGGTCACACTTTTCAATAAGGTTTCATTAGTTAATGTTAGGTAATGTATTTAATAACATGAACTAATACTGAACAATACTTGTACATAATTTATTAATTATAGTAACATTAATAACATTTTACTAATACATTACCAAAATCCAAATTCATATTCATACTTAACATTAGTTAATGCACTGAGTGAACATGAACTAACAATGAATAACTTGTTTCCATTAACTAAAATTAACAAAGCTGAATAAATACTGTAAAAAAATGTATTGTTCATTGTTTGTTCATGTCAATAAATGCTTTAACTAACAATAACTAATACAACCTTAGTGTAAAGTGTTACCATGTATTATTTTTTCCAAAACTTCAATACAGGTATGTTTCAATAAAAATAAATACATAAATACAACAACACTGAATATTTTTAAAATGTCAATCAATCATTTCACACAAACTTTACTGGTAAATTTCTGGTTCATTACCATTAAGAGATACAGTGTGAACAGAAGAGTGAACAGGCTCTTCAAAAACAATTGTAAAAACATGAAAAGTTGTAACATTACCTGCAAATAAACAGCAATGTTCTCTATGTGAACAAGAATGAGATTACCGACATGAGCATGTATGAGATTAGAACTCCTGGTCAAGCATAACATTTGGACACAAATGGTCCTACATGTAGCCACATATCTAAACATCACTTTTGCATGTAGTGATTCTGCTTTCATAGTGACAACATTTCTCCTATAGATCAGAAGTTTGCTATGAAGTGGTCTAAGCCTCAAAGAAAAAATATAAAAATGTTTACGTGTATGCTTGTGTAGTACCTCTCCCCACCTACAGAGGTCGGTATGAGGGATTGCCATAAATCAACCCACATAAACATCTTTGTACTTTTTCAAGCTAGTCCTGTACATGTGAGGGTACATTCTAACATTTTCGTCAAAGTCATTCACTGTTTCTGTAGCTTGCACGCATTCCAGTCTGTTTTGTTTATGCAGATTTATGTGTCTAGATGTGAATCGACGCCCCAAGGCATGGTTCCCACTTTGTGGGGGAAAAAAATTATTAAATGCTCATGTTCAAATACAAATATGAGTATGAGCAAAAGTTGATTTCTCACTGCTTGAATGTTTATTTCGTTATTAAGAGGAAATGTGGAGTACATGTTTTCAAATTCATTCATGTTTTGCTAGCAGATATTTTTATTAAGAACTAAAAAGATCTTTGCTGTGATGAACTTGTGACTTCCCAGAATGCACTGCACGTGGCACAGAGGTTTAAGAAAATGTTGTTTCCCTGTCTCTTTCTCTGCACATCCACTGATTAGTAACATCTGTACGTGACAGCAGTGCAAGCAACCCGTCTGGTTGTAAAATGCTATTAAACTTGTGGCAAAACTATTCTGCAGCTGATTACTCTTCTCCCCCCTCTGACCACGGAGGCAAAGCTCTATGAAAAAGCCGTCTTCTAATCAGCATTTAATTCTGATTTTAAGAGCAGTGCTAGATCATGCATTTCAAAAAATGAAGAGTATGTGAATAATGTCCTTAAGGGAATCTGGAGAATTGAGAGATTATAGTTTACACGCACATTAAACAGATTAAACCAGTCAGATCTCAAAAGGCAGTTTTATCTAATGGAGAAAATGTAGTATGCTAATTGGGTAAAGTCTGGTGCTGAAATTACATATGACTTCTTCTCACTGCGTGTAGATTTAAGGGTAAAGTTTGATTAAAATCGCACGGCTAATCAGGGGTAGAAGGCCGAAAAACATTCCCTGAATGAAAGCGCACTCGGCGCACCGAAAAGTCATTGTCTCCGAGAAACTTACGTGATGACAGATTCAATTCCATTTAGTAAATGTTTAATAAATGTTATACAAACACGGCCCCCTATCTGACTGTATTCGCAAAACAAAGGGAAACTTTAATTGCTTTAATCATCCCGAGCTTTGACGTTGTTATTGGCTTTAAAAATAGCAGTTAACAGTAACTGTCTTGTAAAGGAAATTGAACCACATTTGCGAAATGATCCCCAATTAAGATATGGCCGGCGAAGTTGAACTGGGGTGTTGTGTCTGAGAAAAGCAGTCGATGCCATACAAAGCTATTTAATTAGCTGAAAGGCCCAAAGAAAACAGCCAGTCTAATATGTATCACTTTAATCAAATTTAAAGTGATTGCATCCCGTTTGAAGATTCTAGCACACGGATGTGTTCATTAACAGATATGTGGCCTGTTTCTCACAGAAACCACTCTTAATCGTCAGGAAACTCACTAAAGCCAGTCTGCAGCCAGCGTGTCTTTAGTGTTCACTAATGTGTTTCAGCATAGCGCAGTGCTACCTTTAATCTGCACTAAAGGGAAATAATGCGTTTCCTGCCTTATTTACCATGCTTACTTAACAAGTGCTGTACAATTAGAATTGTTAATAGGTTGAGAAAAACAAAAGGACTTTGAAGGTGGGAAAGTGCTGACATTATTTCGCGGGGGAAAAGCACCCCTGAGAAAAAAAAGGTCTGCAATAAATGTAGTTTCCTGCACGGCTCCTCAATGAAACGCCGCTCGCTCTCATTAGAAATGCCATAGAAGACATAAATCAAGGACAGTAAAAATTTCATTGCCTCCACGTTAAATTACGCACTTTGCGTGTCGGACAGCAACTGTGTAAACACTGTAATTTTGCTTGATTCTCGTTAAATGTATGCAGACTTTTTTACAATCCATAAACAGATCCGGAATAAAAGTTAATAAATGTCAAAATTTGCATTCGGGGGAAAAAAGCATCTTGCTGCATTTTTGCAAATATCAATCTATGAACCTTTCAACATTTTGTCAGACAAAATGCTAATTGTACCTTTAGGAATTTGGGACACGGTGACAAGAAATGAGATGCCCTGTCCTTTTAGATGTGGAAATCAACTGGGGTAGCATACAGAAAGCCTCGCCATGGCAAAGCAAACACCGCCAGACACGTTTTCTATGTGGAATTATCAGCGCATAATGATACATCTCTCTTAGATAAAAATACTGCTTCTCCCAGTTGGAGAACCCGATAGCTCAGAACCATGAATGCATAATGGCCTATTATCAGATTACAGATTAATGTAAATAAATCTGCATAAATAACTGTGATTATAAATCATGTAGCCTATAAACACACTATACATGCATTATTATTATTAAGGTTAGATTAGGGTTTTTATTTTTTATTAGTAGTAGTACATTAACTAATTAGCTTATAATTCACTAACAAAATAAATGTTATTTATGCCACTTTTGCTGTTGAAAGACCCAAATATTATTTTGTTGCATTACTGAGTATTGGAGTCTTGAGAGACTCTGAGATTCATTACAAGCATTGCAATTTAATATAATGTTCACTAAATGCATATACTTTCATTTGAATTCATGTTTTAGTAATTTTGTTTTATATCCAATTCTTTTATTTGTCTGTGAAGTATTAATTAAAAAAATAAATTCAATTTAAATAAGAAATATATTTTCTTTACATTGTCTTCATAATATTATTTTACATTAATATTTAATTGGAACTCTGCAGTTGTAACGCCAGTTTGGCGGATGGTGACAGAACGAGACGGAGAATGATAAACATTACAAAACGGGTTTATTAAACACTTACGGGAACATATACTGGATGCGGGAAGACAGGACGACACAGGACGAGACCCACACGATTCAAAATACCGGACAACAATGGACACAGACGAAAGGTTATAAATAGAAGAGGGAATGATTAAGCTAAAGAGACACAAGGGATGAACACAGGTGGAACAGATTAACATTGACGGTGGCGGGAGGAAGACAAAGGCACGTGACAACAACAAACGATGACGCAGACGAACACTGACAGTACTCCCCCCCCCTTTTTGAAGGCGCGTCCTCGCGCCTTCAACGGGAAACAACAAAAGGAAGAAGGAGGGTAGAAGGGGAGGGTACAAGGGAGGAGTCTGAGGAAGGAGACAGGAAGGGAACCGGAGCAGGAGGACCCAGGACACAGCCAGAAGGATGGCCCCGGGCGGAGTCGAGGAAGGGAGGATCCATGGAGGAGGAGTGGCTGCTGACTCCAGGGGGCCGACCGAGGGAGACGCCGCTGATGGCGGTAGAGCCCACGGAAGTGACGAAGAGCCGAAGGGCGAAGGTGACACCGAGGCTTCCGAGGGCCGGGCGAAGCAGGCGGCTCACCCGAGCAAGGCGACGGCGGGGTTCCGGAAGCCCGCGGCGTAGCCAGAGCGACAGAGGACCAAGGCGTAGCTGGAGGGATGGAGGAGCTCAACGCTGCCGGTAGGACGGTGCGATGAGGTGCAGCCGGAAGAGTGGAGTCCAGAGGCGAAGGAAGGGCGACGACTGACCAAGGTGGAGCCGGAGGGACGAGGGAGCCTGGCGGAGCTGGTGGGCGGACGGCCCACGACGAAGACGAGGGAGGAGTGAGCCAACGCGGAGCCCTGGGGTCGAAGGGCCGAGGTGGAGTCCGCAGCTCGGAGGCCGTAGGAGCTGACGCTGGGCGACACCCTCCAGAGGGTGACACAGACAGGTAGCGCCCACAAGCGAGCTCCATTTCCGGAGCTGGAGCGAGAGCTGGGGGCCTGGCTGACTGCAGCAGTGCTGGAGCTGGATGACTGGCTGCAGTTCTGGGGGACCGTGGGAAGCTACTCATGACCCTGGAGCTGTGGCTTTTTCCCAGAAGGAAGGTTAAAAAACTGTGCGGAGACAGTTGGTTGCTGACTGAATACAGCGGAAGATTATTGCTGCCTAAATACAGCGGACGGATATTGCTGCCTGAAAGCAGCGGAAAGTTAAAAATGAAGCCCCAGAAGCCAATGAGCAGCCTCCCAGTGTCCAGCCGCTGTCCATCTGCATAGGGGGGGTGGGCGGGACTCTCGCTGGTTCGGCGGGTAGCCGCCAGGACTCCCCCTCTTGGCGGTGTTGCCGGCTCGTCCACCTGGTCAGACGGGATTATAAGCTCATCCATCTCAGCGCGATTCCACTCCGTCGCTCTAGGGGGCGACCGCTCATCGGCTGGGGGTGGCTCTCCGTCTGCGGTAGGCTCTGGCAAGCGCTCCCTGCAGGTGGGTGGTGTTGGTTGGCTGGTCACTGGGTCTGGAGTGGCACTGACGAGTTCTTCCTCCAGGAAGCCGGTGAGTGGAAATAATTTACTCGCCAGTGTCCACTCCATAATTGCGGCGATGTTGCCCCGAGGACCATCTTCGGGCGATCGTGTTCTGCCACAGATGATGGGCGTGCAGAGCACGTCGCCCGGAAAGCTGTTCACAGTCGCTCGGATATGGTCCTCAGGGCTGCTTTCCCCCTGCTCCAGCAGGTGGTGAAGAGAAACGGAAGGGCGGACGGGATTCAGGGAAACACGGAGGGATAAAAATAAAACACTGAGGGGCAAAAAGACTAAGAAAAGAAAATTGGGGGAAAACACGCCGCTAATTGTTGTCCGGTATTTTGGGTCGTCTGCTTCGTTTGAATCGTGTGGGTCTCGTCCTGTGTCGTCCTGTCTTCCCGCATCCAGTATATGTTCCCGTAAGTGTTTAATAAACCCGTTTTGTAATGTTTATCATTCTCCGTCTCGTTCTGTCACCATCCGCCAAACTGGCATTACAGCAGTAATGTAAACTGTTTTCATTTTTATATTTTTTATATTTTAATTTGTATATTATTGGTACATTATTTAAATGTTAATATATATATATATATATATATAAAGAATATATAAATGATTTATACTCATATATAAATTGTATATGTAACTAAATAGTTTTTTTTTAAAGATTAAACCACTTTGTGTAGTAAATTGTAAATCTTGCGATGCTCCAGCACGTTCAGGTTCCTTACTCATCTGTTGTCCCATCATTCCGACACCGAGGCTAATTTAACAAGGGAGAATTAAGAGTGTAAAAAGTGCTTACACAAAGGTTTCCACGTTATTTGCTTGGAATTGATTTTAACACTTAAACAGAATCCTAACTAAGGGCTTATGTGGACCAGGCCATCTGCATTTCCCCAGAAACACACACACACACACACACACAGACACATGCTGGTCTACTGACATATAGAAATGCAGAAGCTGGCAATGTATTTCCAAACAAAGCATAATTTGTTTATTTCTACCCAACAAACATGCTGTACAGCGTCCTTATAAGCGATTAGCAATGTTGTTCTTCAAAGGTCCTTAAGAGGAGTTTGATGCAGTTCTTGCCCGTCCTCCCATTAATCCAAGCTCAGTTAAGAGTCTGCCATCTGGACGTGTGTTGCCAGCGATAAATATGATTTAGAGTTGATTCCGACATGCGAGTGAGTGTGTGTGGATTTCTGAATTAAAGAGCACAAACAAATGTGGAGTACAGAGCAAATTAATACCTCTCATTTCAGAGCTCCATAACAAAACCCCACCCTTAATTACAGCCTGTAATCATTTCCCCAAACACAAATATCAAGGAATTCAATTACCATCACAGAGCTCTTGCAAAAATAAACTGATGGCATAACTATAAAATATCTCCTGACACGTGTCTGGATGATTCGAGACGTTCCTCAAGGCATATGAAACTGTACACTAGTTGTTTCTTGACTGGGGATTAAGTTATTTTAGCATCCGACATCATTTTGTGGAAGTGTAACGGCATGTGTGAATATCAGATAATTTTGGATCTAATTGCCTTCCGTTTGAGCCTCGGTTGTTTTACAGCTGTGCCAAGCAACAGTGACCTCTACAGGGACTGAAGATGGAAAAGACAGATACACTTTTGACTTCCTGCTGGAAACTCCTTGAAGGGAACTCCTTAAAGAGAAGAAAAACAGAGGATCTTGGGGGGAAAGGATATTAAAAAGCTATAAATCACTGTGAATTAATTAAAAGTTAAATAAATATGCTGCAAAAATACTAGATGAATTGTGATACAAAAAAGCAGAGTACATGAAAAGTAAAGGGCAATAAAATTAGAACAAATAAAAATAGAAGCTTCCTTTATTCCTGTATGTGGCATATTTCCAGTAGTTCATGGTTTGTTTTTTCAAATGTTTTCTGTAATATTTAAAGTTGATTAAAAGAACTGCATGAAAATTATTTTAAAATAAACAGATTTTCACAGTTATATCCAAATTATTGTTGCTTTATATTGTCAACTCTTCACATTAGCATGTACATATTAGGCAATTTACACATAAACAACCACACACACAGACCAATTAATACTGTCAAATACTACAACATTGTAAAAAATTTAAGACAAAATTTTTTTTACATTTTGTACTACAAGTTTTCATAATTAATTTCAATGTTACCATTTCATTGGAATTATTGGTAAAATGTACTAGTAAAATGATAATAAAAATAAATAAATATATATAGTAATTGTGTTATACAGTATATAAGTAAACATTCCATATAACTGTGAAATAATTGTTAGTAGCGATACACTGCTTGTTTAAAAAATATGCAAAAAAATGCATGTAATTAAAGCTGCAATTACGTTCTGCAAATTAATTTGCATTCAAAATTAAATAGTAAACAACTTATTCTATCGTTATATTTATCCAAACAGTCCCTAACCTTAACCCCATCCCACCTCAGCAGAAACGAAAGTGGTTTTTAATGCAACATTTTTGTGGTTTTATTTATATTGTTTTCTAATGCAAATAAATATTTTTTTAATGGTGGAGGATAATAATAACTGTCATCCTGTGATCTATTCTATTGTTTAGTATAACCCAAGATGGCTTCATCTGTCCAGCGGTAAAGGAGCAGATCTCCCTGAAGATGAAGTTTTGGACAGGTCCAGGTGTAACGCCAGCAAATGTTGCAAAGACATTTCTCCCTCGCTTCTAAACTTCAGCACAGGAGGACAAAGTGCCTTTCACAGAGAGAGACGGGAGAAAAGAGAGGGTGCCAAACAACACTAGCCACAGCCAAAGCGCCGTATCATGCCGCAGGAATGACTGATGGAAAGATAAGGGACAAACCAAAGAGAGCAGACCAAACAGGAAAAGCAGGCGAGCAGCAAATGGAGGGGTGTAGCCGGGGCGCATGGTGGACATTCACGTTGCATGGATCTGCTTTTGTTTAGTGCACACAAGAAAAGCACTTTTTTTTGGTCTCATAAAAAAAACATTCCAGTAACTTTTCTCTTTGTGGTAGATATAAAAAAAAAAAACCAACAACCCTGAATAGCAGTTCTAGGCCTCTGTGACGTCCACAATGCCTAAAATGTAGTAAAGGTGAATTGGGTAAGCTAAATTGTCCGTAGTGTATGTGTGTGAATGAGTGTGTGTGGAAGTTTCCCAGTGATGGGTTGCAGCTGGAAGGGCATCTGCTGCGTAAAAAAACATATGTTGGATAAGTTGGCGGTTCATTCCACTGTGGCGACCCCAGATTAATAAAGGGACTAAGCCGAAATGAAAATGAATGAATGAAAAAAAGCTGAAAACCTGTAATCATTGATTTCCATAGGAGTAAAATCATATACTATGGAGGTCAATGATTAGAGGTTTCCAGACTTTTCCAAAATAACTTCTTTTGTGTTCAACAGAAGAAGAAAAAAAAGGTTTGGAACAAGTGGAAGGAGAGTAAATGAAGACAGAATGTTCAGTTTTGGGTGAACTATCACTTTGACTTCTTCAAAATGCATGCTGTTAACAAAATCATTGTCGAAGCATTGAACTGCTGTATGAATACAGATATTGAAACGCTAAACATGGGAAATTACAGTGTATTTACAGAAAGTAGAACTATTTGAGCAATAAATCTCTATATCAATCATTTCTCTATACAGATGTGTATACAGTGGATCCTCTCCTAGACTGAAAAAAAAATGATTCATTTAATTTACTACATTTCTTTAAGGTAAGTGGTTGCAAACAATTTATTTGAGCTGAATTTAAACAAGCAAATTAAGTTAAATTCAGCCCATATAAATTGCTTGCACCAATTTAGCAAAAGTCTATACTATAAAAATGTGCTAAATAAATAAAGAAACAAAATTCATTCATTCATTCATTATGAAAACATTTTAAATGCATTAAAAAATACAACATAATTCATAGAGTACCTAAAGACTTAATTGTATAAGCTACAAAAATGGTCTTAAATTAATATCCAATTATAAAATGTGAAATTGTTTATGTTTCATGACTTCAATCAATAGGACAAGTATTTTGGAATTTAGAAAACGGGGGGAAAAACGATAAAAGATTTTTAAAATAAGTTGCAACTAGCATGCATCTACTAAGCAAATCACTCAAGCATAATGAATAGGTAACCTATTTAAGATTTAACCAAGAATGTGGACATATTCTGTGCTGTTTTTTTTCCCCTCTCTGTGCACAAATCCATGTTGTGCCCTATTCCTCACTGCTGCCGAGTTTTCTTTTATGCTTTCACATTCAGTTCGGCAACATCCAATCCTCCAGAGATCCAGCATTGTCCTCCTGTGTGTCCCCTGGGTTTGCCATCACGTAGATTCATCTCTCACGCACACAATATAACACCCAGAAGATCTCCTTTTAAACGCTCGCACGCAATTTCAGGAAGATTAATTAAAACGCTATTAAAGCCGCTGCTGATTGTGTTGATTCTCAAAGACATTGCAAATTATTCCACTTTTACTGAGGCCTTAAACAAACCATCTCAATAGCCTTTCACTGATTTCGGCCACTGAATAATAAACATCTGTTATGTCATTATGAGCAGGAATAAAAGGGAAAGAGCGTTTTGCAGCAGTTGATCTGCGACTGTAGTGTTACGAATGTATGAGCAGTGTGGGTTTTCAAAGGCCGTGGTTTGCTCTGCTGGACTTGAATGTGCAGTCTGTGGTGCATAAAGTGAAACATAAGGCCTGGCAATGACGCTTTGTCTAATAGGATACCAAGCCTAAGGCGTTAAGGGAAAAGCATGCTTATTGGGAAATAGAACAAAGAAAAATAAGAAGAAACAAACTGATAGAAATGCACACCCAACACCCCAAAAAAATACTGCATATTATCATTTTTATAGTGCCCCAGCATGCTTTGCAAACTACAGTAAAACTGTTTTAAATAAAAACGGTAAATTACTGTTGAAAATTTTCTGTAAATTAATTTTGCATTGTTTCCTACAGTATATTAGTCAGAATTTGGCAATTTTACAGCACATCTGCTGTATTTGTTGGGGAGCTACTTGATGTCAAATGACTTTTTTCCTTATACATGTAAATAAAAAAAAAACATTAATGTAATCTTTTGGGTCACAATACAAAGAAATGTGAAATATTTGAAAATTTATTATACCCATATAAGGTCATCAGAATTGCAAAATGTTGTCCCAACTAGTCAGACACAATTGTCTAGAAAAACAAATATTGTTCCACAACACAGCGCTTAGTGGTTAGTACTGTTGCCTCACAGCAAGAATGTTACTGGTTCAAGTCCTGGCTGGGCCAGGAGGCATTTCTGAGTTTGCATGTTCTCTGTGTTCACATGGGTTTCCTCTGGGTGCTCCAGTTTACCCCCACAGTCCAAAATCAATTTGGTAAACTGATTTGGCCATAGTGAATGAATATGTGTGTGAATTAGAGAGTGTATGTGTGTTTCCCAGTACCAGGTTGAGGGCATCCACTGCGCAAGATAATTGGCGGTTCATTCCACTGTAGCGACCCCTGATAAATAAGGATAGTGAGTGAGTGAGTGTTTGCTGACATATTATTTCTTACTTTTTAATTTGGTTGCTAGTTTACTTTTTACATTCCTAACCTTTATATAAATTTTTGGAAAAAGATAATTGTTTAGGGTGACTTGATCCAATAGTGAATCAGACTTTCCCAAAATTCATGACAGAGAATCTTCTATGGTGAAGTGATTCAGCAGGATCAAACTTTTTAAATCATGACACACTGAAGAGCCATTTAGGATGACCTCATTTAACAGAATGAATCAAGCTTCCCAAAACTATATATAAAAGAGAATCATACATGATTAAAAAGAATGAATCTGCCTTTCTAAAACTATATAAAATGAATTAAAAACCACTAATTTAGGATGAACTGATTCAATAGAATGAATAAGCTTTCCAGGATTTACATGAGAGAATCATTCAGGATTAGTATTTATATAGTAGAAATACAATAATATACAAATTATTCATTCATTCATTTTCTTTTCGGCTTTGTCCCTTTATTATTCAGGGGTTGCCACAGTGGAATGAACCGCCAACTTATCCAGCAAATGTTTCACACAGCGGATGCCCTTCCAGCTGCAATCAATCACTGGGAAATATACAAATTATTGTAAATATAAAAATAGTATTTAGAATGAAACCAATTCACTAGAATCTATCAGACGTTACATGACTTCATATGAGAGGGAATCATTTAGGATTAATTGGTTCAGTAGGATCCATCTGACATTGTGAATTCTACATATACAGTAATTAAAAGAAAAAAAAAGACGTCAATTTTACCATGCCTGTAAAAACAGCGACACATTACACATACAATCTGAAAAAAGCTTGTTATTTGAAAAGCACCAGGATTTGACACCTAAAGACCCTATTAAAATGGAATAAACTGAAGTTATCTTAGCAGCATCACTATTCTTTATACTGTTTTCATTCACTTTCCAACACTGCTCTTTATCTAGCCGCTTCGAGGCATTAATGCTTTAACATTTGTGTTTTTGAAAACTCAATAAAGACCAGCCAAACGTATGTACTGCAGTAAGTGAAACCATCTTCACAGTTGCATTATTACCATGCTCGCGTATCACAATGGCGTAGATTTAACCAGTTGTGTGATGCAAATACGCTCAAAGTCTGGTTACCCCAACAAAACTCTCCCCTAGGATCCTGAAACTCCAAGTTCAGTCTCATTTCCCACTCGGCGCTCTGCAGCGGCGAGTCTTCTCTCTGATCTTCTCTAGACAAAATGAGACACAGCAGCTCGAACAGAGGGAGCCCGGCGAACGCTATTCCCTGCGCTACTTGAATAGATAATGCTTCTCTTTACTTTCTTTATTCCTTCAAAAAAATGCATCAGAGGGCAAATATTAATTCTCGCTGTCACCCGGCAAAGCAAGGGGAACGCGACGCACTCGGCATACCAGCCTGTGTTTTAGCATGATTAAGGCCCACATAAAGGCCTTTCGTGGGCCGCTTTGAACCCTGCCACTGAATTCTTTTTGATTTCTGTGCATATTCAAACTTATTCCCCCGCACTGCTGGAGGCTGATCCTGAAAGACAACGTTAATGAAACATATAACAGGTAAAGACAATGGGATTAGCGCAGTACTAACATAGAGCATCTCCATCCACATAGACAGGTCCGCTCTTCCCCTTTCCTTACAATCATGAATCATCTATTAACACTAGAACCACTTCTTTTTTTTTCAAATGTATAAAACAGATTTTCAATAAAATATCAAAGTCTCCCAAATGACACACAAGTCTCCCAAAAAAGTATCCCAAATGACACACTGTGCACTTATACACTCAGCCATGTTTGAGTTTAGTGCCGTCCCAAATGGAACATTAATGTTTTGTTTTGTTTTTTATTAACCAGAAATTTAAACCAATTCCAAGACGGTTTAAAAGTTGCTTAAAGGTTTTGTGAAATAAATGACTAACAAATGACAAATAGACAGACAATACAACTGCATTTACAATCAGAAGGCGGCATAATTGTGTCTACCGGTGAATTTCGTTCTTCTTCCCCCTCAGCTATGTGAGCAAAGCTGTGACTGTTGACTGCACGAAGTGTTCCACATCCCAAACCTCTTTTTATTGGTTAAACAAGTACATCATCAAGGTATTTAAAGTGCACCTATTCTTATACTTACACCATTTATATTACAAAATAGCTATATAGAATAGCAATGTGGGATTCGTCTATGACTTACTTTATAAATAACTTACAAAAATTGTATCATTTGCAACCCAGACTATATATTTACAAACCCAACAGACTTTCAATAGAACATCCAAGTCTCACAGTCATTGATTTGACTGAAATTGTTCAAGTTTGTTTACATAAAAAGATTATAAAAAGGGTATTTATACCTATAAGTGGCAACAGGTCAAATTTAACAAAATAATATTTTCATTTTCATGGCACTTTTTATGTTAAAGCATTTTATGTTACTAAGCAATGTCATTCACCCACTGAGAGAGCGGTTAAAAAGTCACAATGGATAAAAGAAAGTGATTTATGGATGTTGTATTAGTGTATTAACATGTATCAGAGGCACTTAACGCCACAAGCGAGGATGAGGCTGATTGTGGGTTGATATCATGAGTGAGTGCTGTGTCGGGGACCAGCCAGATCACATGTGAAAATGTAACTATTTTACATATTTTATAGAAAAAGGAGGCAAATTCTATGAGTACATATGATTTCATACTAAAATGTGCCATAGGAAGCAATCTACCTCTCATTGGGGTAAACTGTAAGCAAACTGTATTAATGGGATTGTACAAATACATATTGTACAAAAAAGTTATAAATTACATAGAGTATTCAGGCTAAAAATAATTATTTCATGATCCTAGACAGTGGCATAATACAGTGACATATATGATTTTTATAAATCCTTATAAATCAGTAGTCATTTGGATTCATATATTTTTCCCGCTAGCGTTTTAGGTATTCATCGACCACTGGCAGTTCTAGAGTTAAAAATGCCAATAGTTGTGATTGCTTAAAGCTCGATCTTTGGGCTCCACAAAGATGTGCGTGGAAAGAATCACATCAAGGAATGACATTGACAGAGGAAGTGCTGACTCGCATCAGTGTTTGTCTTTTGATGTGAGAGATCAAATCGATGTACACACTCTCGTCGAACGGCATGCTGGGGAGGGGGAAGATGAGGATTAGCATTTCGCAGCCCCAAGTGTCGAAGGTGCCTGCTTGCCTTAAATCATTAGCGTTTACTTCTGCCTGTGCAAAATCATCAGGTTTTACCAGAGTTTTCTTGCAGAGCAAAAGATCCTTTTTTGCTTCCTCAATTATTAAGTGGCTACATGGGAAATAGGGAAACATTAGCAGGTGTGTAAAAATTTTAAAAGATTAAGTGCTTCAAAAGAGTCACCCAGGGGAGAAAACAGGAACGTGAAACTGCTTTGGCAGAAAGCAGGCAGTGAAACAAATGCTCGAGCAGAAAATGGTTATAGGAGACACACTGCCAAGAGTTAAGTGCATTTCTGAAGTTAAAGCAGTATAAATAGAGAGATACGAGAAGGGTCCAAAATCAAGAGTGGTTTGAGAAGAAACGACTCGATTTAAACCCTGCAATGCACTGCAAATACACATTGTGCTCAAAGGATGGCCAATATCACCCACTTACTGTATTCCCACAACAGTGCCTCAGTTACGCGTTGTTCGGGAGTTATGCAAGTTAGTATTGTTTGGAAAATTAAGCAACAGAGGCTTACTCTTGAAACAGAAATTACTTAAAACATATTCATTCCTTGTATTTTTCTCATTTTCCAGTCAAAGGTCTTCCTAGATGAAGACACGTTTAATTCTGAACTTCAAATATTAAGTCTTGATTTTAGAAAAAATTTAATAAAATCTAAATGAAGAGACATAATTAAGATTAAATATATCCCAATGGGGTCAACAACAAAAAAACAGAGGCAAAACAAGTTTTTTTATTTGTTTGTTTTTTAACTTCACCTGCAGTTTTTTGTGTTTTTAGCATCACTTATTATTATTATTTTTTCATAAAACAAGACAGTGAATCTAATTGAATTTAGCATGTCATGTAATTGTTATGTTTTTTGATTTATAAATGTGTAGATACCTGTACTAGAAATGACTGATGTAAAAAAAAAAATATGTACATTATTATTTAATTGTCGATGGTTTATACATTTTAAATGATTTAATATAAAAATTATACAGTACATTCCTAAATATATACATATTATCTAAAATCTTACATTACACAATTAATTATATATTATTTCTTTATTATTACTTAAAAACACAAAATAATATATATATGCCGAGCAATTCAATTGTCAATTAGTCACGTAAGGCGTATGAAAATTACAGATCTTAAGCAAAATAAACTAAACAAACCTCAACAGGATGATCTTGTATTATCTTGATTGGGTTTATTTTGCAATAACCTCCCCCTTAATGTGTGTTAATGTTATATTACTACTTTCATGGCCTTGAATACCTTGCTCTTCTCTCTCAAGTACAGAAGTACTAATCCTCACAAGCAGCTAATGAATGTATAAGAGTGTGTGACACAGCACAGAGTTGCAAAGAGTTGTGCAGAAGTGACTTTGCGGTTAAGACTGTTGCGTTTTTCTACACTATTTGAATTCAGAGGGCTCGCTCGCAACTCCACGCTAATGATCAAAGTTGAGAGAGGAAAAATCTCCTGAGTGTAAGTTATGAGGATGAGACGAGCAGAGGAAAATGCTTTGCTACCCGGCTTTGAACACTTTTACACTTTCCAATAAGCTTTGTTTTTTAATTGGCTGAAATTAATCTTAGGGATGTAGATGCCTGATTTGCATTCATTAAAACTCAACCAAAGAAGTCATGCTTAATTCCAATCAAATTTGCTTAATTATGCATGGCGAGAGAATCCCAAATGAGCTGCGGATTTTTGTTAGCTTTTCCTTTTTTTTTTCTTCTATAGCAAATAAAAAGCTTTTTTTTCCTTTTTGTTTCCTATGGCAAATAAAATGTAATGAAGCTGTCTCTTTGTGTTCTGCTGAACGTTGAGGAGCTGGTCTGCGGCACCTTGAGTCTTTGTTGAAAAACAATATTATGGCTAAAGTAATTATAGGAATCTGCATTTTTCATTGTTAATTGTGGATGTCAGCATCATTAATTTTAATTTACAGCGGGCAATAAAATTAAGAATACTTTGTGCTGATGTTTTAAATCATGCCAGCGAAGGCGATGCATTATGCAACTTAAATTTCAAGAAGATATTGATTAGGGCAGATAGCCTTTTCTATGAATCTTAAACAGGCAGATGCAAGATAAAGCCTGAGGTATCACTTTCAGTGGCTGTCACTGGAAAAGGACATCCATAGTCACTCTGATGCTTCTTTGGCAATGAAAAATAAGTGATGGGAACGAATCGAAGAATAAATATGCGGCAGAAATAAACAGGGATGCGTGTTATATTCTGTAAATTGTTGTAAGCAACACTTTGAGTGTGACTCTTAGATTTATAATGCCAAAAGCAATGTTGCAATATGCATAGTAAACATTTTTACGCTATTAAAGCGAGCGGATTTATTTCAACTAAATCTCTGAAATAAGTCATAATAAAAGAAAATATAGTGGTGGCTTGAGGAAGCACGTCACATGTTAAAATATTTCTATCAGTGGTGTATTTGTTTCAGCCAGGCTCCCATCCATATGTCCAGTGATGTACTTTACTTTTTTTTTTTTGCTACAAAATATGTGCGACTGGCAGCGTAACAAGAGCACTTTGGGCTGTCTCTATTGTGCGGGACAACACAATGTGCTTGCACCAACACCATTTGATTAATAGCCTCTTTTCTTCTTTGGTGTACAGGATACATCCAGCTGCAAGAAGCTTTGCAGCATTGTACTTAGAAAACAAAAGAAGAATAAAATTGATGTTTCTGGAAACAGAAATCAATGAATAGTCATTTCCTGTTTCATGAATGCTATGTTATAAGAATTGTCGGTGATACTTTAGTTTACATACCAATTCTCACTATGAACAAGTGGCTGCCTATTAAGATATTGGCTGTTTTTGATATTATTGCTCTACCTAACACCAAAAACCTAACTGCTAAATTAATATCTATTAATAAGCTGCAAATTAGGAGTTTATTGAAGAAATCATCATAGCTGATGGTGTATTTCTAGAGAGAATTGTCCCAAAAAAAATAAAGTGTAGCCAAATTGTCCTTTTTACTTTAAAAATTGCAAGGAAACGATGGGTATATAGGCTTTATTATGCCTCAAGACATTGCACTTTCAATCAGAAAATGTTTAAAAGTTTATATTTCAAACAACAAAATTAGATTAATGTTAAAATGGCAAGATATTGTTGAAAGAAAGAGAACAAAATATTATTTATTCAACCTCTGTAATTTGATAAAGAATTTAAAGCAACATTGGGTCCATTTAAAATCTTTATAACTATTTGTAATCTTATTTGAACTACTAGCTGTTGACTTGCATTATATGAGAAGCCAAGGACCATGGTTTTAGCTAAAAATCTTCATTAAAGTTCTACTGAAGAAAAAAACAAAAAACACCTACATCTTGGATGGCCCGAGTGTGAGTAAATCAACAGCAAATGTTCATTTTTGGTCTGAACTATCACTTTAAGAAAGCAAGATATGAAATTGTCAGTTTGTTTTTTTCCACGGAAACAAAAACATTATTGCCAAAAAAAAAAAAAAAAAACAGAAAGAGAGATCACAGCCAAGCATGGATATAATTGCCATGTTTGTGGTCCCCGGTTAGATTTATGTCTAGAAAGATTTGCCTGTGTCTGTTCTGCATACAGGACTATTATTTCTTGGGGGTAATTGTGTTGCTATCACAAAAGCTTCTGTGCTTGATTGTTCTGTTTGGAAGTTGGAGGGCTGCCCGTGGCCTTTTTTTTATTACTCAGGCAACTCCAAATATCAGCTCCATTTTCCTCTTCCTGCTTTTTTCCTGTCAGACACTGAGACAAGTCACTTCAATGTAACAATGAGGGTGATTTCATTTGACTTATCACACACAGTAACTGCTAAACCAGCTGCCCGGACTTTGATCCAATGCACTTCCTGCAATGGGCTTCCTAAAAGAGACGGTAAACAGGCTAAAAGTATGCATCCATTACTTCTAAGCAGCACAAACATTTCAGATTGATTATTTTACCTGTTGCCTGTGTCCCACTGGAGATAAAAGAAAGCAGGCCTGCTGTAACAGTTCTCTAACCTCCGCGTTTCCCCAATGCAAATCTTCAGACAATGGTGTTAATTCAGCCATGTGATCGCTGAATACAGCAGAGGCATTAGCACAGGAAACCATATGGACGTGTAGCATTAGCACACTTCTGAGGGGAAAAAAATAGCCAGAACGGTTTGGGAAATGCCCTTTTATTCATACCACTGTCCTTCGTTTTCCCGAAGGTTAACACGTAGCCATTACTTCCATTGTATTGCGAATGAGAGAAAATAAGTCACACACACTCTTAAGGGATTTTCCTTTCTCCATTTACCATTCTTTCTTTTTCTTTTTTCCACAAGGGGCTAAATCACTGACATCGCTTTAGGCTTTCTGGTCAACACAGTTGAATATAAAAGACTGGCGATTAATTCAGCAATCTGTGACATCATTGTGTGAATAATTCATTCCGAAGGCCAGATAAGAAATGATCTGTGTGGAAATTAATAGCGCTTATTTAATAACATTCTCTTCGACGGATACTCCATGCTGCACTACGGCGCTGGAGTTGCCGAGGAGAGAGGGTTCAGAAATCAAGGCGCATGATTCATTCGCACTCCTCTGGTAGTTGAGTTTGATGGATCATTCTTAAAAGCGTCGTCGCTAATCTTCGGCTCCTCTTTTTTAGGTTATTCACAGATCAGTGAGTTTTCCGGCTAATCCGGGTTTTGATGCTCCCCTGTCTGTGTACATGGTATTCATCATATCTTGACAAGAGGAGTCCTTCAGACAACAAATAACCTTCAGCGAGGGGACGTGAGCGGTAGATGTGC
>CAIGQW010053321.1:11206722-11229741 GCA_903798125.1 Danio choprae
AGTATAACAGCAAATGAAATGTTCCTTATTTGAGACTATATTTGCATGTATGACAAAATGGGATAAAGGTTTACAAACATTACATCATTCATGAAGGATAACATAATTGTATAACTGCCATGTACATATGCAAAACATCAGATTTTTTTATCATCTTTCATAAAACTGCCATATAAACACGATCAAGAAAATTTTATGAACAGTATGAATACTCCAAGCAATAAAATCTGTGCAATAGCACTTTGCTGTATTTACCATCCTTGCAAATCCTAACACCTGTCCATTTTGTTAATTTCTATATGCATGTCTTATTTACATTTTTATGCATTATTTTACCATGCACTGGTCACCAAGTCAAATCCTTTGTGCATTTAAAACCATGTAAATGTAACTAATTTAAGAAATTGTAACTATTTTATTTATTGGCAAAAGTGGCTAATTCACTTATGATTCACATACGATTTTAAAAATGAGGCAAGCTCCCAAAGCCCAACCCTAAACCCAAATGTCATTGGGAGATTAGCAAATCATACTAAAATACACAAATGTGACCATACAAATTCATACAAACTAGCCACTAAATCAAAAAGTTATGAACTGCAGTGAAATTATATTGGTATAAACCTACTTGCCAATAAAAATCTTTGTGATTCTGTGCATATTTACACATAATAAAAAGCAAAACAAAACAAAAAAAATCAATATTGCCACGTGTATATTAACGTGGTCAAACTGTCACACTCACACAATTGAATAAAAAATTTGGGGTTAAAAATGCTTGGGTCCCCTGTTGGCCACCCATATTACATGAATTTCATCTCCACAGCTGCTCATTGAGTCACTTCACCAGGATTTTTTCAATTTCAGTTGAGAAAAACAATTGTCATCATTTACACTCATATTAATGTTTCCCAGACAGACATGTCAGAACTAAAATTTATTTTTAACTGGAAGAAATTGTCACAAAAATATCAAGACAGACTCACTGGAGATATATGTGCCTCAGACTACATTTTTGTGAAACTGCAAACACTTTAACATACATTTATTTGACTGCAGTTTATAGATGCAATAAACACTACGGGGCAGCATGACAACTTTTGTTCCTTTTCACAATAACAAAAACATTACATATTAAACTTCTATAAAGGCACATATTATTATTGAATAAAGGATTATACACCAAATAAATACCACAAAACACCTTAACGATGTCCATAATTTATAATCGAATACATTTGCCTCACCTATCTATCTATCTATCTATCTATCTATCTATCTATCTATCTATGGACAACTTTTCTGGTGCAGTCAGTTTGCTCAGTAGCTCACTTTGTATAATGTTGTACTTGTGATGCAGAGCGCTTGGGTTCAAGTCCAGTAAAGCAGTAAAAAAAGTAAAAAAAAAAAAAAAAAAAAAAAGAAAAAAAAAAAAAAAAAGAAAAAAGAAAACTAAAAGGAAATAGTGTTGGGTTTAGGTCAGTGGTTTGCTTGGTGATCTGTACGACAAGCCCCACCTTATCGTGGACATACATGATTCTGAAACAAAACAAAATGTACCCTAAGTAATGTATTTCAGATTTGCAAAAATGTACACAGTGCCCTCTAGTGGATTTGTCATCTGAAATCTATGTAAAGCAAAACGTAAAATGTAGGCTGAGGCACATATTTTCAATAAACCTTGGTTGAAATAAAATACACATCACTATTTTACCGTACAGTGTATTTCTCAAAGTAATACTAATTAAAACATTATTTTAAGAAATAATCACACAATTGTATTTTAAAGTTACATTTATTTATTAGGGGTTCCTAAAAAATAGGTGTCAAACTGAAGGTGGTTCATGATTTCTGTAAATATTTGTTTGCTAAAATGTATTTTACCAATTACATTTGAGACCAAAAGATAATATAACCGGAAAAAACGAATCCCAAAAAAATGAAAACATAAAAACTGAATTTGGGGGGAAAAAAATAATAAGAATGAATTTCGCAAAGCATAAAACTGATTTCATAGGGGCCTATGCCACGACCCTTTTCCTCTCATTCATTTCCTGTTCAGCCTAAATCAATAAGTGAGGTATAAAAAGCCTCCCAAAATAAATAAAAAACAAGATCAACTTTAGTTATTACTTACAAAAGAAAAATCAGATCACACTTCAAAAGCCATGCATAGAAAAATGTAGAGAAAACCACATGCTGCAAACTTTCTTACACAGCAGCATGGTGTCGTTGTAATGTCTGCTAATGTCGATGGCACTCAGAGAAATATTGTAGATCTCAGGAGGCCTTTCTCAACACAAAATGAGTCCCCAGCTCAGAAGGGCTGCTATTCTTTGATAAGGTATAGCTGCAGAATGCTGGAAAGAAAACCATTATGAATTGATAATGCTGGGCACAGACTTGTTAATAGGAAAAAAAAAATGTCATTTATCTGAAACGTCTCACAATCGTCTGTGAAATGCAAGATGTCATTGAGCTGGTGAAAATGTGTCCCTTAATGAATATTCAGACTATTTCCAAACATCGTCCTTGACAGTCTGAATGTATGTGAATAGCGCAGCGTGTCATGGTTGTAAAATGACATTAATAGAACTGTAATTACTCAGGAGCGTTGCTATATTTCACTGATGTATGCTATTATGCTTGGAAAAATAAAGTAATTCTTGAGAACTAATAAACAGAAAGTCTGTAGTGGCTTACAGTTGCACAGTTTACAGTGAGCAATGCTGGCCTTAGCCTGAAGTCTTAAAAGTGCTCAGAATATGATGATTTAAAGTGGATAAATATTCTTTAATTAAGTCTCATGTGAATAGATAACACCTCACTTGGAGGGATACATAGACTTTATGGCTTTACAATATTAATCCACTGGTTTGTGGTTTACCTTAATTGTCATTCCCAGAGAAGCTTAAAACACAACAACATGTATTCAGGATAGTTTACATACTTGTTTTAAGGGGGAAATTCTTTTTTAACAATTAAAAATATGTAAGCTTGGAGAAACCGGCTGACACTTCGAACGCGCTTTTTCTGATTGTGGAAATGTTATTCCTCTTTATTTTCCCAGAAAGCATATACAAAAGAACATGGGAAAAAATCTTACATTTAATAGTCAACCTCAGAATGTCATAAAAATGTCCTATTAATCAAAAGAAATTTCTTTATGGAAAACAATGGGATTTTACACAATGCACTGAAATAACTGTAAGCATGGATCTTGACATGCTTCTTGATCTTGACAAAACTATTTTAACTATGGTACTGTAAACACGTAAATTATTATCATATGTAAAGTGTGAAAAATTATCACTGCCATGAAACATCCAAAATTGGTGCATCAAATTTAATTCACAAAATCATTTTTTCCTTAGTAAGCAAATTAAATGCAAGTAAAGTATTCACTTCATTGTTTCAAATAACTTTCGTAAAATTATATGTCAAAATAATGGTGACTTGTTCTATCATCATTCAGCGTAACTGCTGTTACAGTGAATGAAATTTTAGTGGGTGATAATATTCAGTGGGTAAAACACAGTAAACATACAATAGTGTTTTCTTTGTAAAAGTAAATAAATTTAAATAAAGAACAAAAAATTATGCTGTATTACATTATTGCTTCGAAGCTTTGAAACTCCTTATCATCTTTGTCTCATTTACGACAGTTCTAAAACTAGTAAATATTTAAATAAAAGTTATTATTTTTTTATCTAAATATGTCTACAAATATCTAAAAATCTACAAAATTAAATTTAAATAAATAAAATCAATATATATATATACACATTTATTTTAACTTTCTTATAAATATACATTCACTGTAATGTTACAACACACACTTAGGATATATACTGTACAAGGACATAAACATCTACGATTTTTATATATCTTCATAGATAACTTCATAAGAACTTCAAAGTTTCACACTGTGAAGTTATGAATGCTGTGGGTTAGGGTTTGGTTATAAAATTTAAACTATGCTATAACAACAGCACAAATGTATATAATAAAAACATTTATTCAAAAAAATTATATAAAATGAAAGATAATTATATAGAATTTTTATTTATTTTTTTATTTATAGCATATTAAATAGATTTTAAGGGGTTTGAATTTACAAAAGTGTTTTGAGGATGTCTTCAAAAGGAAGTTTTTGAAAACGTTATCAATTCTTTTGCTTTTACAGGTGCAAATCTGTCCCCAAAATATGGTAGGTACACACACTCAACACATTCAGTCTAAACAGTCAAAACTTTGAAATGCTAAAGAGCTAAACAACAAAAAATAAATAAATAAAAGTACTGGCGAGCAATCCAAGAGTTTAAACAGAGGAGATACCAGGGGATTAATGACTGATTGCCATTCATCTCTTAACCTGAAGAAGATGGGCTGCTTGAATCCTCCGTCGCTGGAGGTGAGCATATGGACAGTGCATCTGTTTTTGTAGTGAACGGAGCGATTCAACGTCGACTATAAAACTGGGACTCTATCCAACTCGAGAGTTAAGTCGTCTGCACCTGATAAATGGTGTGTGCTTTCCAGATTGCATGTCTGACCATTTAAACTCAATTAATCGCTATAGCGTTCAAAGAGTTGTTGTGGGCTTGAACAGCGCTGTTTGTATTCAAGCTACAAAAACCGCTTGATGTTTTTTCATCCAGAGATAACATTAGCAGACGTTTGCCATTGGAAACATAATTCGAAACACACAAGGATGAATCACACCGCCTTCATTAGTTTCGCCAAACACAAGACTGTTATGGCACGTTTAACGTCATCAGCATCTTAATTCCTTGAAAGTTTTTAATATTTTGATTTTTTTTTAAACTTATGTACATTTATATGTATTTATGTATGTATTATATGTATGTATTATAAATTAATTTTGCAAACAAATTACTAACTTATACTAATTAGTTAATTACGTGAGGTGTTTCTAACACAGTGTCTATGGGCAGGATAGTAAATTTAACGTTGTTCTTTCTGGCTGCATTTATAAGTCTGTTACAATGTTTTTCCCTTTTTCTGAAAGTCTTGATAACACTATCGGTGAGTTTTTCTTTTATTATTTGAGCAAATATGATTGTAAAAAAAAATGTACCATTTACTGCACTGTAAGTTTACCCAACTATGATGACTTCCGCTGCTGAGAAACCTGGAAATGTGAAAAGGGTCCATATGGCTTTCAGCACCACCCACTGGTAAGAAATGTCCCATATAAATTCTTTCCCCACCTGAACCGGTATGATATTCTCACAAGACTTTGACCCGCTGTCATTTCACCTCTCACTCACCCCATCAGAAAGCATCCAATCATCTGTAATTGTGATCACACATCGGCCTTACAAAACAACTGCTGCAAATGCAATCTATAACTGGAGCCGAAGAGGGGAATGGAAATCCCATTCCTGGGAGCTCGAAAACAAACAATGTGTTAGTCCTATCAGTAACCTCTATCCTGCGAGGACAAGGTTAACATCGACACTCTGTGAATTGGTGCACCCAAAATAACAATCGCACCAAACAACACAATCAAAGCGTGGCCGCGTTGCCTCATTGTTTAATTTTCTGGTTTTTATCTGCGATATCTCCCCGCGCGTTCTTATCTTTGACCCTCAGCTTGTAGCTTTGTGGCAGCTTCCCTTTTAGATGGCTGATGACCTTGGAAGGGATGTCATTAAACCCTGACCCATTTGATGATCCCCTCATGTGGAATGCATATGCCAAACGGGAGCCGCTTTCACGCAGCAGGGGTGACGTGAAATACTTACAAAAATATAACTTGACACACTTTATCAAATGGGGAAAGATGAAGACAAAACAGCTGCTGCTGCTGTCGTAAGCAATCTGGCCGTGATTGAATAAAAGTGTCAAGAAAAGGGCCGCTTGATGGTCTTTTGTTCTCTCCCATCCAGGTTGATGTTAGTTTGAGCTGTCAGAGGGGAATCACAGCTGTGTGATTTATCAATACTCTGGTGACCTTGTAGCCGGCGGAGGATGAGAGCACAGCGCCCCCCATTTGAGATCTTGCTGAATGCCCAGAAACCATCCACATTTAGGCTCCGCGTGCCAACTGGCACATGGGCCAAGAGAAGTGAGTTTGCTTGCATTGTGGATTTCTTTCAGAAGTGCAAAACACTCGAGTGAGAAAGGGAAAACAAAACAACAGTTTTTGTTTTACAAAGGCATTGCTAGTCAAGTTTAATTTATAAATTAAACTATTTTACATCATTAAAATTACATCATACAAGGGTCAAAAAAGATGCCTAATTTGGGGATTTTATGTACAGTACATAGATGCTGTAGAATGTTAAATTGGGTAAAGCCTCTACCTAAAATTATTTATTTAGTTAAAATATATATATACACATTATAAAATTATATAAATTAGTTCCAAATATTTTTATATTTCTCTTATGTCAAAACAAATGTTTCATTGTTCGGTGTAACATATTTATGTAAAAAAGCATACTTATTCTGATCTGTACTGAATATTTAAAATATTAAAAAAAAGAATAAGTTATACAAGATATATAAACATAACAATAAGAATAAAATGTTATTACATTTTAAAGTGATTAAAATGTCTTCCTGAGAAATAGGTTAAATTATATATTAAAATATTAAAACATTTTAATTATTAAAATAATTTGTGTATTGGGGACGAGATCTTAAAGAGTCTTTTAATATGTCTTCAAATGGTTATTGTTCTAAATAAGCCTATTTTAAACTGAAACTATATTAAACTGAATGTCATTTTAGTTGGTGGCTTCTGTAAATCATGAGAGGAACTTTTTTTTCTTTTTTTTTTAATGAAACCAAACAGACTATCATTCATTCATTCATTCATTTTCATTTCGGCTTAGTCCCTTTATTAATCTGGGGTTGCCACAGAGGAATGAACCGCCAACTTATCCAGCATATGTTTTACGCAGCGGATGCCCTTCCAGCTGCAACCCATCTCTGGGAAACATCCATACACACCCATTCACACTCATGCACTACGAACAATTTTAGCTTACCCAATTCACCTGTACCGCATGTCTTTGGACTTGTGGGGGAAACCGGAGCACCCGGAGGAAACCCACACAAACACGGGGAGAATATGCAAACTCCACACAGAAATGCCAACTGACCCAGCCGGGGCTCGAACCAGCGATCAGCGACCTTTTTGCTGTGAGGCCACTGTGAGGCCCACCAAACTGACTAATTTGCTTGAATTAAAGTACTTGTCTGCTATCCACTATCCCTAATGGAAATATTTTCTTTGTTTATTTTATTTCACAATTTTTTATTTTAGTCCAAAATCTCTACTTCAAAAGCCCTTAAATACGTCAGTTTATTTATGCATTTATTTTAATTTTAATTGATTTGTTTATACGCAGTTTCGCTTTTATACTGTTCTTATTAACATGAAGTTTTGTCCTGGCTGCTAACAGTATTTCTAAACAGTATTTATCTGATATATAAACTAAAAAAAATGTCACACAATAAAACAAGCATTTTAAACCTCGCTATCTGATTCTGTTTTTCTACAAACACAGAAAAAAAAATTTGGTTTAAAAAGGACAAATAAGGATGGTCATATCAGTTTTTTGAGAAAAAACATCTGTATAGAAAAACTTGGAAATAATTTTATCCTGAGAAACAGATACTTGACTTCGTATGATGATCCTGCTGTTATGTTTCGTAAAGTTGTTAAATAATATTCTTTCATGTTCCAATGAACATGTGCCTTATTTTTTTTTCTTTCTAAAGGACAAGCATTGTTATGATGAACCAGATGTTATACCAGCATTGCACTTCCATTACTCCCATAAACCCATCTGTGGAATAGATTTTATGCAAATTGTTTCAGGGATCTGCATAAATAAAATCCTAATTAATACCTCTGAAGAAACCTCTGTACTATTTGATACTAAAGCATCCTCAATTATCACGAGAAATGTAAGATGCCTTCAGGTAAATCTCAACAAATGGATAGCGATCAAGAAACATGGCGAGTCTACTGCTCTGGACCTTTTGTTCTTCTGAGCTGTGGTGGAACAATAATTAAATAATGCTGCCTAATGTATAACCGGCTGTGATGAGTTCTCATTCACTGCATATTTGACAGATTTTTATATATTTTTAAGTGGAACAGCAGACAATTTAAATTGTGCATTTGGGAAAATGTTTAACTTACTGTATGTCTGTAACATATCCTGTCTATGCCAGGTTAAAAATGTTCACACATGAATATCCTACTTTTGTGAATTATAATAATAATGTAATTACAATATAATAATGACTACTATGGCAAGCCATTTTAATATTTTATTTAAAAACCATATAGGATCCATTTTCATTATTCTACCCTTATTCTTTAGGTACAGGTATCTTTTCAATTTAAATTTGTCGGTGAAAAACTGACAGCTGTAGTTCCCAGAACTTTACCGTGAAAAAAATAGTAGAAACCATAAAATAATTTTAAAAACTTTACGGTAAACTACAGTATTTCATCACATGTCTAATAAAAACATGAAATTAAAATAATGCAATAAACATTTATCAATATTAGATGTAACATAAAACTCTAATGTACATCATTGATGAGAACAAAACAACTATAAAGTACCATAATAAAGTCAATAAAATGGCATATAAAGTGGGAAATTCAATTTATAGTTATTAATTGTTATATACCAGGTTGGAGATTTTTACTTTTTCTACATTTACATTACAGTTTTCTACCGCTAAAATTACAGTAATTTTTACAGTGTATCAGAGTGCGAAAACAAAAACTGAAGTGACGAAACTAAGCAAACGACAAGTCAAGAGTTACCACAAAAAAATCAAAATAAATAAAAATCTGTCTGTCATCATATTAAATAATATGGATTATAAAAATTATTAGACATATTTCCATGAGCACTGTTTACTTAAGATAATTACTGTAAACATGATTTGGTCTTCTGATAAAAACTAAATAGTTGATGTATCAGATTATTAATGTCAGATCCAAATCACAAATTTAAAAATTTCATTACGAGTACAGTAGTTACTAGAATGTAATAATAAAGAACCAAAATGTTTAAAACAATGTTTTAACTATTTTTAGTTCACCACAAAAAAACAAAATTATGTTATTAAATATTCACCCTTGCATCCGTCCAATGCCCCTGTGACCTTTGTTCATCTTCAGAACACAAATTAAGACATTTTTGATGAAATACGGGAGCTCTTTCATCCTCTATAAACAGCAATGGTCACAAGATGTTCAAAGTATATATCTAAACATTTTGTGACTTCAGTGGTTTGACTGTAATCATTCAAAGCTCCACTTATCTAGTCTCTAATTAAATTTTAATAACTATTTTTATTTTAAAATAGTTTTGTTTTTTTTAATACTTAATAAGCCCTATTAGTTAATGAATAAGTACTAGTACTTAATAACAAAACAAAACCCTAGTATCTAAAAAAGAAAAAAGTACTGGCAGCATTATATATATATATATATATATATATAAATGTATACATGTTAAAACAGTTTGCCATAGACACATTTTTTAAATGTGACTTAAGTGGCCAACTATATAAACCGTGCAGTGCACCTAAGAAGTGTGTCATACTGTACAGTATATCTCTGATTACACTCAATTCAGAACAATCACACTGAGCAATTTCCCAGGACACACTGACTCTATTTAAAGAGCTCTCTATATCAATGCTTCTAATAAAAGCTAATTAATTTCCCCCTTTTTCACTAGAACTGCACAACATGCTTAAGCAGATGCCTTTGGAGCGGTGCATTGATTGGCAGCTCTGTTTTTCCACAAGCCGCTGCTGATGGTTTTAATGGTGAAGGTGCCCCTTTGTTCACATTTTATTGACTTGAGCCAGAAGAGGCTTAGCTTTATCATAGTATCCCACATCAGTTTTGGGGCTTAACCGGCGCATTTCACATGACAGTAAATAATACTGTTGGTCAAATAATTCATTAGCACAACAATAAAGAGAAGAATACTAGGCAAATGTGAGCGAGTGAAGGGAGGGCTGGACAGAGGCTAATAGAGACAAGCTTTGTCATGTGATTAGGGGTCTGTCTAAAGGAATCTGGCCAATGAATGAACAGGAGGAGGTGCGGACAGATCAGCTAATGGATGGGAATGCAGAGACTCCAGAGGCATGAGTTATTCTTATGTACTTCAGCTCAGAGATTTATTCATACAGCGTTTCGGTTTCACACTGTTTTTTGGTCTGCTTTAGATTTCTGTTTAGTATGATTAATGTTGTAACAACATAGTAGTCCAATGTAGTAGTCTTAATAGTACTGTAATAGTTGTGGAATGTTAGGTAGGTTTAGGGTTAGGGTTAGTTAATGTACATGTTGCTTATAGCTAGTAAGTGAAATTGCCTGTTATAGGAGAATCAAAAACATGTTTTAATGTAGCAGATATTAAGCAGAAATATATGCTAATGATAATGTTCAGCATCAAGATAAAGCTTGATGCTGAACATACATATACATACATATATATATACATACATACATACATACATACATATACATACATACATACATACATACATACATATATAATTTTTTGTTTTTTTTAATGGGCTTATTAAGGTAATTTTTGTCTGTGTGAATTTATTATTAAAATTGCATTGTATTTTTGGATGATTTTAAACTTATGCAATCATTTTATGAATTCATAATTTTATTTTGTACATTATTTTTTTATTTTAATTATTAAGAAACATTTGATTATTTTACTCCAATTCCAATGTTTTATTAATGTGTGTTTGTTGATACAAAAAACAAGATACAAGATAAAAACTTTTCATTAACATTTTTATTTTATTTTATTAAGTTTTTGAATTTAATTTTAGAATTTTAATGTTTTTCTTTCAAACATTTTCACAGACACTGCAAAATCCGGTTGGGAAAAAAATCAGCTCTAAATCATGTAAAAAAAAATTAAATAAAACTATCAGAAAACCATAAATATTCTGAGCAATAGAATTATATATAGTACAGAAAAATATAATAAAATCTAAATTAAAATCACACTTCAAATGACTTTCACTGGATTAGAACTACATTCCTCAAAGTTGGAGATATCTGACAGCTGGCTAAATGTTCTTGCAAAAATGTCTGAGAAAGTAAGTTCTAGGAAAATCATTTGTCTGCAGATGCCATTTGGCTGAATAAAAAATGATTTTGTAATTTACTTGTGGCTTAAGTGTCTAAATACTTTTTGGGGCCAGTGTAAGCTATTTCCACACATAACATCTGTTCTGTGGAGAATTTTTTCCTGCTCGCCTCCAATCTCACAGCTGAATAGAGGCATAATGATCTGAGCCTTCAGTGAACATTACAACATTATAATCTTATTCGTTTGATGCAGCAATTGGACAGATGTTCTCTTGATTTGACGCTTTTTGGTTACAAAACGTCCTCCATGAAGCTTACAAATATTTACCCACGTAGCAGCGTGAAACTCGTTATGATAAGCTTTGTATGTTTGAGCAAAGCATCACTGTGCTGTTCCTTAATTGCTTTAAATATACAAAGCGCTCATACAGTGAATACATTGTTTTGAAACAATGAGTTAGTGATAAGCGCATAAATTTAGCCCACTGTTTCAACACTCAAATTATGAATCATCTTCATTTCCTAAGAAAAACTCTCTTGAGTGGGTATCAGTGTGCCGAGTAAAATTCCTTAAAGATAAAGATAACTAACTGAACAAAAACAACATGACAGATGGACATTCGCTTACATTTTATCACACAGTGTTATGCTATTTGTACTAAATATAGCAACACGATTAAATTAGTTTAATTAGAAGCAAATAATCTTAACTTAATAAGTAAATGCAGGTTGTTAATTAATATTACTCAGTACTTCAATAAACCGCAATTAAACTGAAACAATGACATCTGAAAATTAAGTTTGAACAATTAAGTTTAAAGTTTTTTAAAGCACACTTTTTTTCTCTTCTCTCACTGTAACCTTGTAATGCCTTTCAAATTAACCACAATGGGATTGCTTGTAATAAAGGTATACAAAACCTTCCTGCTATTAAAGGAAAGAATGGTTCGCTTTTTATGTTGTATATCTTTTTGTATTTTCTTTTTTACACTTTTTATTTATTTATTTGCTATTACTGTATTGGTGTTGTGTATGCACCCTATACATACACTTGCTGTATGACTTGAACCTTGATGTTTGCAGACTGTTAGCTATTTAAAGCCACAAAAGGAAAATAAGTGTTGGGGATGTTTGATTGTTTGTTTGTTTGTTTGTTTGTTTGTTTGTTTTTTCATTGTTGTTGACTGTTTGTCTTTCAGATTTTGTTCAAATTTATAAATAAATCCTATAAATAAAGTATTAAAAAATAATAAACGAAAATAAAGTTAGCACACTTACAAGAATCTTTTACAACCTTGCTACTTGCCAAAACAAAAGAATGTGCCGGAAAGAGCACTGATAAAGTAAAAGTACAGTACTAGTACTTGCCAAAAAAAAAAAAATGTAGCGCAAGTAGACAAAATATCTGTTCTGTAAAACGTAGCTCTTCTATAACTCAAGAGTAGTGAGCAATGAGTATTATGCTATGAAAATGATTTCACCTTACAACCTTCAAATTAAAAATGTAACATACAGTACATCAATGTAATTTTGGTGTTTCTAAGTGTAAGTTAAATTATTTGCCATGCATGGACTATTAATTTACAATGTGAGCTTAATTTAATGTGAGAACACTACACATTACATTAATATATGCAGCTATAATAAGCCAACAGAAAGCAGGTTGATGTGTTTACATGAGGAGTAAAATCTGTGTAAAGTAAGGGGCAAAAATCCAGCTGTGATAATATGTTTATGCTTGTTATGCACACTGAACCCTGAATAACAAATTACAAGTGTCCCGCAGCTGGTACCGCAAACCAAGCTTGTGCAGAACTCGGCAATGCATGCAATTTGTGCATGTTTGAAAACGTAACATTCTGTAGTGCATTTAGTTATTGTTTAAGCCGATTGTTGATTTCAGTCATCGTGCAGTAGACATCTTTCATCTTCTTGAGTTTCCTAAGAATAACTACTTAATTACAGCAATTTGAGAATTTGTAATTCATTACTTTATACCACCAAACATTTCAACACATGCTAGCAACATCTAACAAAGCAGGAAACATGCTAGCATCTTAAAAACTCCATGTATCTCCATCTAGTGATTACTATATGATTACTGTATAATTACGGCACTCTAAAGTGCTATTGAATTTAACTTTCTGAATTTATTTTTGTTTTGTGCTCAGAATGCAAAATATCCCCTTTTATATGAATTATAAATAGTGTAAACATAAAAATAAATGTGCTTGTACCGTGAAATGGGGGATTTATACTCTCTTTGTGCTTTTCATTAACAACAGTGCAATTACAACAAGTGTATGCACAGTACCTGCAAATAACACCTTTGTTGTTTTTAATCTGCCGGTGCTATGAAATAAAAAGGGGAATTATTACTCTATTCGCACATTTCATTAAATTCCAAGCACGTACCTCGTAAAAACGGTTTATATATCCTATAGGTACCTTGCAAATAAAACCAGTGTTTTTCACAAGACTAGAATAACACTAAAATTCTATGGAGAACTTCTTAACTATCTTGCTCCTTGGATGGTTTCCCATATAATTTTGCTCATTCCAGTGTTCAGATGAATCCTTTCTGTGCCTCTTTCTTAAACAAGGGACGGGTTGTCTAGAAAGGAGAACACCTGTAATCTTTCGAGGAGCGTACCTGAGCCAACCGAGTCAATATGCAATTATTTCAACTGAAGATCCACCACTGTCCACATCAAACGCTCCACATTCCTCGGGCAGATTAGCCCAAATTATCTTTTATTATTTTGGCCTGCACGGACGAATTGAGCTCTATCTGGTCTGCATTGCGATGAAATTCGAGACAGCTTGAATGGCAGTGGTATGTTTGGAGTTTGGATAATGCTTACCTTTTATGAAAGGGCCAACGGCGGCGGGAGATTAATAACTGAACACTGAGTGCCTTTCACTGATACTATCCCTCTGGTCGTCTTGTAAAAGCCTGTTGAGAGGTTAAATTAAATTGCTGTAATAAATGTTTGGTTTCAGCGACACTGTATCATTGAAAATCAAACAAACACCGACAGGCTTTTGTGCGATGAGGATCAGAGAGGGAAAATGAATAGGCGGCAAGGGGTGGAGGTGGCAGGGGGAGGGAGGGGGGGGGGGGGGGTTATGTAGGAAAGTATTATGTACATTTGAAACGGACTTGTTTTCACTTAAACATTAATTAATCCGGAGCATGAGGAACAATTATATTGATGAATGTTTTTGGAGCTACTGTAATTAAATTAATCCATTTAATTAACAAATTATATTGAACTTTTCCCCAGAGAGCAACATTAGACTTGTGTTTCTCGCTTACAAACAAGCAACAACCAAAAACAATATGTTGGGGAAATGATTGCAAAGATCAGAAGGAAATTGAAAGTGTGTCAGAGAAAATGCAGAGACAAAGACAAACCGACGGAGTGTGTATTGTCATCTGTTGTAACACAATCACGGATGATTGTGACGCACGGGGGAAAACATAATTGGATCAAAACTTTTTTTCATACCTTAATGAGGTGCTCTGGAGAGATCTGGTTCTCTCATTTGCAAATTAAATTCGATAGCATTCTGACAGCACATTCCAGCTCTATAAATGTATTTAAATCACTAAATTATTACAACAACCAATGTCACAGTATGCCCAAAGAAGCTGTTTGAATTACTTTAAAGGCTCACACTTGAATTCACTGTGTATCAACCAAATTAATTACTTATAACATTATATATTTATACATTATGCATTATAAAAAGCGCTTTTGCAATAATAGTAAACTTTGGCTCATACAGTACTCTACATACTACAATAACATCTTCTTTTACTACTACTACTATTACTACTACTACTACTACTAATAATAATAATAATAATAATAATAATAATAATAATAATAACAAAACTGCATAATGAATAAGATATTATTTTATTTGAACATGATTTTATTAATAACATTACGTGTTGCATTCATCAGATTACTGTCTGACTGACGACTAAACAATGCCATCTAGAGGCAGCAGACTGAAACTACAGTAAGAATCCTCCACTCTGAAAAATGCTGTGGCTACATATAATTTAATGTCACCAAAAAAACATTGACAGACAAAAAGGCAAACTGAGGGTGTTAATTGGTTATAAACTGAGGGAGTTATAAGTCTATGCTATATTAACCAAGACCTGAAGGGGGGGAATTAAAAAATAAATAAACAGCAGAAACAAGAAAGACGGCGTTTTAAAAGGTAACTCACCACTCATTAAATTTTCTCATTAAAGCTGAAGAACGAGTTTCTTTTCATATCGATTATTCTTGTTAATTTCTTTTTTACCTATTTTATTTTTCTATGATTCTTCTCAATCATTTTGGATTGCAGACGGGTCTGTTTTAAACCTTAATAAGGGAAGTTAACACCTGTAAGCCACTTCCGGTGTAAAGGGAAATAGAGGAATAATTCCGCAATAACCTAGTTTAAGACACCAACTGTATTGCATTTACCTGATAACGATAACGTCCGTTTTAAGGGCAAGTGGCTCAAAATAAATAAATACAATTTATTAATATTGAAATAAATTAAATGCATCCACAATATGCAAACATATATTAAATAAATACAAATTCCGTAATCGATCTGTTTGCAAGAGCCTTTACGATTAGCAAAAATCCCTTAATGTAGATAAGAGGCCATAAAGGAAAATCAATAGAATAGTCTATATGCTTCATTACACTGAATAAACCCGTTTTGACTGACACATAATTGATTGCATCTAAATTGAAAAATAGTTGCATATGAATCATTATGTTTATATTACATTTAATGTTGCGGTATTTTTTAGTGTAGACTACGTCAAGCGTAAATGTTTTATATGCTCTGGGATTTTTTTTTTTTTTTTACAGAGGATTCAGTGACATGGCCATAATGTTATTGGTTATTGAACCAAGATTTCCTTGAACTTAAATTAAGCAAAGTACGCTATAATTGAGATGTGAAATATGAATAGAGATTCCTCTGAAACTATTTAGTAATGTTTATGTTTTGACATGTAGAAATTGTATCCACCAGCAGGGGCTCCATGGAATGACGCCTAGCTGTAGCTAAGACTCTGAGACTAGTTGACTAGTTAGTTGGTAGTTAATAGTGACATCATCTTGGTGGGAAAGCAACAACAACAGTAGAACAGTACATTTGAAAAAAAATGAGGTTTTGTGGTAGTTTTGTAGCTTAATTGTCTCACACATTCCATGCATCCAATTTTTGGGAATAAAGACAGATTAAAGAAGGTATAATATTCACATTTCAAAAGTTGGCCAAACTTGAAAAAAGTTCTCCTACAAGCTCTCAATCTCTCAGTCTCTCACTGAGCAAAACATTAAGCACTTTATTCGATGTTGTTAGACATAATGTAAATTTCTGGTCAGTGTCACTTTACATAATTAAGTTATATAAGTTTGAGTGCTTGGCATGGCTACCTGTGCCTTCATTGTTACCTTTTAAAGTCACACAGTTCAATATACATGTAAATATTATCCGTAAGGTTTTATTCTTTAAGATTTTCCAGCTACACTATACAAGACATGCTTTTCTTAGAGATTTTGTCTTGTTTCTAGACTAAATTTCAAAAAACTTTTAAATCAAGAAACAGTTTTTAGACAAGCAAAAATATTGCCTTGTTTTCATCAATAATATGTCAAAATTAAATGAGCTTTTCCTTAAGACAAGCAAAATAATCTGCCAATGGGATAAGAAAAATATAAGATATTTTTATAAGATATAAGATTATTTCTTGATATAAGATTATTTTTCTTACTACACTGGGTTATTAGTTTTGCATGTTTAAAGGAAAATGTTAAAGGAAATGCTTCTTGATTTAAGAATTGTTAGATAATTTGGACCAGAAACAAGACAAAAACTCTAAATAAGAAATGCATTTTTTGCAGTGTATCCAGGTCAGATAACACTGTGCACAGCCTAATACAACATAGCTGAACTTGTTGAACATTGATGAACTTGTTGTCTGTTTTCCGAACTTCAGAAGTTTTGTAAATGTGTTATGAATAGTCTGACTGTGGGAAATCCAAAAATAATTTTCACATGATTGCTTTTCTTATTACTTTTAAATTAGCATAATTTTGCTAAACAGCATCATAATTGTGTTTTTAGAGGTAGGCAGGGGGAATTTAAAAAGATCAAAGATCCAGATAATTATGACAGCAACACTTTGATAGAGAAATTGACAAAAATTAGTTGGTGAGCGAAAATATGACTGTACTGATGAGTTAAATGAACCTGCATCATATAGCCAGGTAAAATGATGATCACATCAAAGGTGATTATTTAAAATTTCAAATTGCATTATAGGACCTTGATCTCTGCTCCAACAACTTCCTTAACTGATGTTAACAAATCTTCAGTTGAACATGTTTGAAATAAAACATTGTCTGGGTTTTTTAAGTACACAAACTGGGTAAAACACTACTTTTTCTGTTATTTTACATATTTATTTTAATAGAGTATAAATCGTTCACTGTCCCAATGTGAATCGATTAAGTCAACAATGGTTTTTACAATTTTAAGTTGTTGGAACACAAAACAATTAAGTTGTCAGAAGAAAAACTCAAAAGAATTGTTGTTTCAGCTCATTTTAAATAAGTAGTTTAAACAAGCAGCAAAAAAAATTTAAACTTTGTGTTGGGTGAATGTGTATTTTAACAGAACCGGTACAGCTGTTCATTTACACTTTCAAATTCCATTATGGGACTGCTTATAACAATTGGTGTTAAAGTAACATCTAACTGTTAACTCTGCAGTTTAACAAAGTTATTTTTAATTATATTTTTTATAAGTTTGAAAGATATATTGTCTGGTATGAGGGCAGCACGGTGGCGCAGTGGATAGCACGTTCGCCTCACAGCAAGAAGGTCGCTGGTTCGAGCCCCGGCTGGGTCAGTTGGCGTTTTTGTGTGGAGCTTGCATGTTCTCCTCGTGTTCGCGTGGGTTTCCTCCGGGTGCTCCAGTTTCCCCCACAATCCAAAGACATGCACTATAGGTGAATTGGGTAAGCTAAATTGTCCGTAGTGTATGAGTATGTGTGTGTATGGATGTTTCCCAGTGATGGGTTGCAGCTGGAAGGGCATCTGCTGCGTAAAACATATGCTGGATAAGCTGGCGGTTCATTCTGCTGTGGCGACCCCTGATTAATAAAGGGACTAAGCCGAAAAGAAAATGAATGAATGAATGAATGAATTCTCTGGTATGGTCACAAAATTGGGTAGATACTCGTACTTTTTATGTTATTTAATGGAATTATTTTTCAGACTGCAACTTATGATTAATATCTCATACCAAACAAGTCAGGCTCACAGTGTTTAGACATGATCATACAAATCTCCTCATCAAAAGCCTAAGATTGACTCTGTTTACTCATTAACACGCAACCAGATCTTGCCATAAATTGCTGAATCTCTGATGACTGCAAAAAAAGCTCTTTGATACTTCTGCTGAGCCATCATATCGGAATAACCATCTTAAAAACAGCTTTGATTTTTCATTTTTCTACATTGATGTTATTTTTGACTGTCTAAAATAACATTTTTTTTCTCTCACATATGTACAGTAATTGCTTTTAAACCCACATTTGTTCACATAAACCTAACACAAGACAAAACTAATAACAATGATGTCTAGATGTGTCAGTGTTGCTCTGCTTTTTGATTCTAACAGTTCGTACTTGTTAAATCTACATTTCCCATTATCAGAAATCATAAAGACGCCCATGTACACCATTAAAACCAAACACACAATGATTCACACATGCACTACAACTCGCTCTATTTTTTTCTGTCTGTTTCACGAGTTCACATGCCATATAAACACACACATACTCAAAAGGATTAGGTTCTATTCAGTGCCATAAAGCATTAAATATTATCTTAAATAGCTCTTTCAATAAGCTACCCATAATCCCACTAACAATGTGGGCTTCCTGACACACCACACCCGCTGAAACTACAACTTTGCACTTGACATTACAACCTAAAAAATAAAATAAAAAAACATGGCAGAATGTGAATCAAAACACTGATGGTACAATAGGTTTGAGAAAACCTAAGAAATAAATAGTGATATAGAAAATAGTGAAATTTGAGTTTTAGCATCAAATGTCAGTTGTGCATTGTGACATTATATATTGTAATGTCTGAAATGATTTGACCACTTAATGAAAATGCAAATGCTTTCAAAACACAAAAAACCTACCTGCTTATATTTTATGAATGTTGAGTTAAAATAGAACTCATTTGCATTATATATATATATATCGACGCGAACACGGGGAGAACATGCAAACTCAACACAGAAATGCCAACTGACCCAGCCGAGGCTCGAACCAGTGACCTTCTTGCTGTGAGGCACTCGTGCTACCCACTGCACTACCGTGAGACCCTATATATATATATATATATCATTGATTCATTCATTTTCATTTCGGCTTAGTCCCTTTATTAATCTGGGGTCGCCACAGCGGAATGAACTGCCAACTTATCCAGCATATGTTTTACGCAGCGGATGCCCTTCCAGCTGCAACCCATCTCCGGGAAACATCCATACACACCCATTCACACTCATACACTACGGACAATTTAGCTTACCCAATTCACCTATACTGCATGTCTTTGGACTTGTGGGGGATATATATATATTTATTTATATGCATGTTTTACTATGATTTAACGTGCATAAACACTAATAATCCACAAGCACATACTCTTATATTCCTGTATTTGCAATCCATTTTTAGTGCTGTGAGTTTCTCCTTATTAGTTCATATACAGTAGATGCTCACTCCAAATACATGCTTTGCATTTTTCTAAAACCTGGCATCCGATTGTCGGCATATTCTGAGTTTTTAATAACATGCGACATGAATTACTTGCATTCATAGGCGGATATCTATGTGCCAACATCAACAGATGCTCCCTGGCTGCTGTGATCCTTAAATTCTCTAATGAGCAACAGAAAATACCCGGCTTTGATGCGCATTCAATACATAACTAGATTCAGTGGATCTTAATTTAATATCTGGCAATAATACACTGGCATGGCACAACAAAATATGTGTACATATACAGTCGAAGGAAAATCTATTAGGCAAAATGTAATTATTTTTCAGATATGTAAGTGCTGTTTAACAGGGAGGAGATTTTTTCAACATATTTTAAAGGTAATAGTTTTAATAACTAATTTCTAATGACTAATTTTGTTTTGTCTTGATGTCAGGGGCATAGTAACCGGGGGGGGGGACAGGGGGATATGTCCCTCTCACTTTTAGAGACCTACCATTTAGAAACAGGTGATTAAGAATGTAAACTTTTGGATTTCATACAGCTGTCCCCCCCACATTTAAATGTCCACTACGCCCCTGCTTGATATCATACATACTATACTGGTTATTTTGCAAGATACTAGCATTCAGTTTAAAGTGCAATTCAATGGTTAATTAGATTAACTAGGATAGCTAGGCTAATTAGCCAATCATTGGGTACAATGGTTTGTTCTGTAGCCAATCGGGGGCCGGGGGGCGGGGGATATCCTAAGGGGGCTAATAATATTGACCTGATCTTTTTTTTTTTTTTTTTCAAAATGTAAAAACTGCTTTTATTCCAGCCAACCTAAAATAAATAAGACTCTCTCAAGGATATAAAATCTATAAGCACATACTGTGAAAATTTCCTTGCTCTGTTAAACGGCAAAAAAAAATTATAATTTCTAATAATTATGCCTTCCCCTGTACAGTATGTCACAAATACACAGAATATATAGCCAGTAAATCAATCAAATGTAAAATATGATTTATCCAACCTTATGCTTTTTAAAATAACAAGTGTGATTTTATATAAAGTCTGGTAAGTCTGGTAAAATCTAGAATTCTTTTACCCATTAATTAAAGTCATATGGGTTTAAAAAAAAAAGTGCTTTAATTGTGTAGATCAAAGAAGCAAATTGTATTGTTTATTTCAATGAAAGAAAGTTTTACAGGATTTAAATGATATGAGGGTGAGTTAATGATGACCGAATTTCTCTTTTTGGGTGATTTATCTTTTCAGAGAAGTATTGATTGACCCATTCTGCAAAAGTGAATTGAAATGTACAGAAAACATCAGAAGTCCATTACATTGTTCCAGTTTCAGTGGTTTGTCCGGCCCCAGAACAAATCTCTAAACCTGTCCAACGTGTGTGTGTTTGTATTTCTAATATACCTGTGTTTGGTTTTCAAATGCCTCTGTGAAGCAGGACAATGCAGGTTCCTATATGAATGATGGGAACGGCCTTTATTTCGACATCCCAATTCATTTGTCATGCTAACACATACTGTTCTGTATGTTTCCCTGTATGCGGGACATTGATTTTCTTTTACAGTTAAATGAAACTCCTGGCACATTTTTAATAATCAGTGACATTTTGATGGATAGGATTAAAGTTCATTTCTATTGAACTAGTACCATCTTGCCACAATCATTCAAGCAAGCAAACTCTTAGCTTCTTGTAACTGTAAATTTGCAGTGTGACATTTTTACAGTATGCCAGTTTTTTTTTTTTTTATGAATTGGTTCAACTACTGTACATTTTCATCAAATTTGCCCTCAAATCAGCCTTTGAAGACTACGGCGGCATTCCAAGTGATCGTTTATGATCGCGTGCTATTTTAATCAAAACATTCCTGATATTTGTCCCTGGCAGCAACTTAGCCTACTTCAACACTTCTCCTTGCATGTTGGCATAGAACATGCAATCCACACAGGCAGCTGCAGTGTAGTCAAGCAGTTTTGCATACCAGCACATATGGCCCAAGGGAGAGAGACACAGAAAGAGAGAGAGAGAGGGTGGGGGGCATAAATGTGAATTAACCCATTGTCTGGAATTCCATACTGTATTCACAGGGATTAAGGATCTCATCAGTCATGTACAAAAGAATATTTTTGGTTTTGTGGCTTATCTGGTTTGATTAACTTTAAGTGTTGTTACTTAGAAGGCCATTAAATTAAATGAAACATTTTAGTTCATTTAAACTAATTTCATACATTAAGTCTCACTTTATTTAAGCAGCATATTATAATCTTTTTAAATTACACTTTCACGTCACAAAATAAATTACTGGAGCAGAAAGTAATATTTAAAAGTAGTGAAAGGATTTTGGTTAGACATATAAAGTACACTATACAAACACATTATTATTATTAGCTATCTGAATTTGCCTTTAATATGTACATATTTTGAGTAAATTCATTTGTGTATATTGGATTATATATATATATATATATATTCATTCATTTTCATTTCAGCTTAGTCACTTTATTAATCTGGGGTTGCCACAGCGGAATGAACCACCAACTTATCCAGCATATGTTTTACGCAACGGATGCCCTTCCAGCTGCAACCCATCACTGGGAAACATCTACACACACTCATTCACATACATACACTATAGACAATTTAGCTTACCCAATTCACCTGTACCGCATGTCTTTGGATTTGTGGGGGAAACCGGAGCACACGGAGGAAACCCACGCGAACACGGGGAGAACATGCAAACTCCACACAGAAACGCCAACTGACCCAGCCGAGGCTCGAACCAGTGACCTTCTTGCTGTGAGGCGCTCGTGCTACCCACTGCGCCATCGTGCAACCCATATATATATGTTTTTACATTTTTTAAGATAATATGTCATTCTGTTTAAAGTGATGCATGTATGAATGCCCTAATATTTTCTGAGAGATTATATATGCAACAAGTTGATATGTACTGATTAAAAATAAAATAATGTAATAAAACAAAGTCAAATATTGTTAAACTGTTGTTATTGCTGTTTCTATCTGCAGTCAGGCAG
>CAIGQW010053321.1:11229751-11270931 GCA_903798125.1 Danio choprae
AGATAGATAGATAGATAGATAGATAGATAGATAGATAGATAGATAGATAGATAGATAGATAGATAGATAGATAGATAGATAGATAGATAGATAGATAGATAATCGATCATTTATTTATAAGTATTGTTGTAAATTATGTTAATTGAGACAAGTTGATTATTAGTTTATTGATTCATTTATTTAGTTATTAAGTAACTGCTCAGATGATCACATTTGTCTGGACAGTCTTATATTTTGCTACCTTTGTTTAACATGCAGTTTTACTGTTTACTGTTTTACTTCATATGTACTGTATTGTTTAGGCAGTGTCCTGTAGTGTTTGTATGTTTGAAACTCTTGTTTTTTATCGCCCAAAGTTGCTGAAGGGTCCAAATTTGATTAACATCAAGTAGGCTATATACAAAACATTTATACAAACATTTTAAATAACACACATACTGTAGGTTGTTTTATTTCAGTTAGCCAATAAAGTCACCATGGTAAAGTTCTCTCATATCCAGCAGGCAGTTTTAATAACATATAAAAATGATTTCACATTTCGCAGGATGGTTTTCTTTAACAGGACTATCAGAGATCCTGAAAACCTGTTTGGATGAATTATTAAATGCATGATGATAAAGCCCCGCCCCGTTTTGAGGCATTGAAACGAGGCAGTTGCGTAATTTGTCTTGTCAAACGCGTAAAGCGCTTGCCATCCCTGGCTGTCTGTCGTGTTGTGCTTATTTGCGGCATATTGAATGACGTGATCTCCAGATGATTTCAGCAGAGGACATGCGGTTATGGGCAACGCTTTGTTGAGCAGGATCCACGGCTAGAATAAAACACCTCTAAGATCTCAGCGAGGCATTGAGAGAGAGAGAGAGAGGGGGGACGATTACAGTGGATTTAATGACACTCCATCAAAGCATCACATTCTGGTAGAGTCAATCTGTAATCGCATGTTACATTGGTAAACAGTGCTGGGTGCCATGCTTTCCGAAACGTTTGTGTTATTTATGCCTTTGATCTAAAACGCACTGTAATATGATCGGCTGCACAGCTTACATTTTATAGAAATGTTTTCAAATGGTGTTCTCCGGTGCGTTATATTGTATATGTGTATGAGCATGCTGGATGAATTGTGCTGAACTCTGCACTGACCTTAATCTGAAAACTCCATAACAGCAGAGCAGCTGTAGGCTCTAAATTCAGATGGAGTATTTCCTAGTTTATGGATGGCAGAGAGAGAGGGAGAGAGAGAGAGCGCTTGTATTGGGGTTCCTTCTTCGGTGTAAGGTAGCAACAAGCCTGTGTATTTAGAGATGCAAACAAGCTGACTTGTTGCCCTAAAAATGACAGGAATTTAAACAAGTTTGAGAGTGTAGATTTACTGTACATGTGTGAGCATAATGGACAAAAATCTGTCAGGTTAAACATGCATTTCAACTTGTTTTGTAAGTCTCAAGAATTCTGCATTGTTTACTAGGAAGCTTAAAGGATTTCTGCCAAAAAGCTATACATGTATTCAGTGGAGAAACATGTACATTAGCATTCATGTGTCAATAGCAGTTTCTTGGCTGGAAATATGCTTTGTTTTGAGCCAATCAGCTGTAAACAGCACCTGACTAACGACTAGAAAGCATCACAAAACTTTCACTGGGTGAATAACCTGGACACTTTTCATGAAAGAATGTGCGAACAGTAAAACTATAATGATTTTTTTTACTTTAATTTTGATGGAATTTTGTAAGATTTATATTAACATTAGCTCCCATCTAATAGGACCATGCTAATCAGCTAAATGTTGCTTTATTCTACATTTTCTGCAATTATTGCTGAATTAGGCTTATTAAAGTGGTTTTTCTGTTCCTCAGATCTGCCAAGACATGGATGGATACCTGCCACCTCAGTTTCATGCCATTTCAGACCATAAAAAGTATTGTCAAGACAATTCTTTGACAATGGACCAAGGCACACCATATAGCATAAACATGAATGTTTTCTTACCTGACGTCACCTACCTACGAACCGGCATGTGCAGAACCATGAGGTCTGCTGGGCCGCAGATAAAGACTGAACCCATACATTCATCGTTCAACTACTCCAGCTGCCATGGCACCGTTGCGCCCACCATGACCCATCAAGAATACACAAACCTTTACACCCCAGCTCCGGAAACAGGTAATAATGTTTACATCAAGCACGAGACGCCATCCCTCGAATACCCAGACGTTCCACTGTTTCAGCTGTTGAATTCTGATCTGGAGCCCAATGTGCCTGGAGGGCACTCTTGCACAGATTCCCACAATGCCACATGCTCTCCCATGTCAGCGTATAACAGCATTCACCCAGCACCCAGTCATGGTACAGAGAGATCCATTTGTAATATGGCCAGCAATGGATATTCTCTACCTGCCCAGTTCGGTCAGCATCCTCAGAAGAGGGCGGCTTATCTACCACCCTCCCCACCCAACTCAGAACCAGGCAGCCCGGACAGGAGGAAAGAACTCATACAAAACTTATCGCCACCTCCGTCATATGCTGCTAGCATGGCATCAAAAATGTCATGTCTTACCCCTGGACCAGCACTTTCTGTCCAAACGCAACAGGTGCCTGCCCAGTACAACCGCAGGAGCAATCCTGATCTGGACAAAAGGAGGATACATCACTGTGATGTGCCAGGTGAAACTACATTTTGCATCTAGACTCTTTAGTATGTGACTACAGTAAACATCAGGGGTGCCCAAATCTGTTCCCAGAGGTCTACAGTTTAGGGGTGCACCAATACGGAAATTGTGGCCGATAATGTTAGAAGATCACATTTAGAAGCAGATGACCAATATATAGAGATAACAATAAATCTTGATTTTTCTAAGAGTGATTACAAAAACAAAATGCAATGCAGTGAACATTGAACAATGCAGTGCAATTCTGATTCCCATTTTTTTGTGAAAAAAATGTATATTTTGTCTTTCCTTCAGCACAATCTATTCTGAAGTGTGCATCCTCTCTGTGCAATGTGTCAGGTAATGCACCAGTCAAAACCCTTATGGCCATCTGAAGTGGATCAACTGGTGAAAATAATCCATAATTTATCGTCTTTATATCATGCATTCCTATTGAAAACACTTTAATAAGCTTATCTGGAACTTCTAGGCAAGTGTAATTTATCTGGTTGGGGCTAAAGTCAGCAGGCATTCCAGGAACAGGATTGGACACCCCTGGTATACACTTTTTTCGATATTATTGTGTTGGAAGGAAAGGCGCCGCTTTTTCCACAAAGTCCAAATGACACAGTGCAGGCTTAAATGGCTATTCAGATGATTTAACATTGCTGAATAGATGCTGTGGACTGACTAAACATCTGGCAATTACCGGTCTCTAGGTTGGACATTGACTGACTAAGAGGCTTAGGACACAATGCAAAACCTTTTGACACTGAATATGAGCCTGCTGGACAAGTCAGAGCTGGCCAGAATGTTAAAGGAACAGTTCACCCCCAAAAATGACATTTCTGCCATTGTTTACTCACTTGCTTCACATTTTAAACCTGTATGATTTTCTTTTTTTATGGTAAACACTAAATAACATTTTCATTGACTTTCATTTTATTGACATAATCCCATACGTTCTTCAAAATATGAAGAAATAAAATCATACAGGTTTGGATCAAAGGAATTTTTTTAAATTATTCAACTATTCAACCATTCCTTTTGTGTGTATTTAATAGATATAATTATTTAATTTAATGTTAAAGTTTCTGTTACTGTATTTGCTAACATGTGTTGTATTCTGTATTAGGATGCAAGAAGGTCTACACCAAGTCCTCACATTTGAAGGCCCACTTGCGCACTCACACAGGTAAGACTTGATAAGCAATATCATGTAGACCAGAGAGCTGTTTACACAGATTTCAGTGTTATTTCTGTCGTTCAAGGTAACTGTACATGAAAATATAAAACAAGTATGTTAGAGATAAAAGAACTTCCTGATTTAATTCTGATTCACACGCTCTCAATTATATTTTGAGTCATGTAGGCATATTACAGTCATGATGTCCGTTTTGTCCTCAGATTCTCTCTTGTGCTGTAAATTATGCAAGTAATGTTCATGAACTTGACACATGAAAAACAGCAGTTAAACATTGAGCAGTTTCAGTTGGTGTTTTCTTTAAAATTGGTGTTTAATTTAAAATATTTCTATACTAATAAGCACAACCAAACACTGATCTTTGCCAACTGAAGAGGTCTGTAAAATAAGTTTCTTCTGTAAAGCATTCTAATATTGAATAAATTAGAGATATATTTAAAACATTTCATCACTGAAAGGTGAACATTGGTGAGTTCATTCAGTGAATCAAACTGTTTCTTGTGATTCTTTCTAAATGATTCATTAAAGGGATAGTTCACCCAAAAGATAAAATGTCTATTTACTCACCTTCAAGTGATTTAAAACATTTATGAGTTTCTTTTTATGTTATTTTGAAAAGAAGTTATTCATAAAAAAGAAGTTGTTTTGAAAAGGTTTATAAACCATGTAACCAAATTGACTTCCATAGTAGGAAAAACAAATACTATGGAAGTCAATGGTTACAGGTTTTCAGCATTTTTCAAAATACTTATTTTATGTTCAACAGAAGAAATCAACTCTAACAGGTTTGTGACAAGTGAATGATGAGTTAACTATGACCAGATTTTCAGTTTTGGTTGAAACTATGCCTTTAAAACAATGCCTCAGATGAGATATTTGGTCATATACAGTATGGCTCTACAATGGTTGTGCAATATTTATTTGATTAAATCTGTCTTTTATTTGTGAATTAGACCACACTGATTCAGCCCATGTGGACAACTCGATAGAAAGACCTTTTTCTTTCTGTTGTGTCCTAATTGTTATGGTGTTCTCCCCTCACACTGTATTGGCCTTTGTGTCATTGCAGGCGAAAAGCCATACAAGTGCTCATGGGAGGGGTGCGACTGGCGCTTCGCCCGCTCCGACGAGCTAACGCGCCACTTCAGGAAGCACACGGGGGCCAAACCTTTCCAGTGCTCCGTATGTAGCCGTTGCTTCTCCCGATCGGACCACCTGGCCCTCCACATGAAAAGACACCAGAACTAGAGGCACCCGCTCTCGTTGTTCTGACGGTGCTGCGGGAGGGCAATCAGGACCTCTGTTGATGATACTAATTAGGATTTGGGTGTGTTGGTTAATCTCGAGTTTTGGCAGTTCATCAGGTACAACAGGACCAAACCCTGCCGTCGGTACGGCTCCTGTGGTCACAAAAACCAGCTAATTGATGAGAACTTGGCTCGATCGCCAGATGGGACAGTCTTTTGACATGTTTGTTTGTTTCTTCATTTGTCTGCATATTTTGAGGTCATTATTTAGGACACAACTACTTTTAATGTGCCTTTTTTACCTTGTAGAATTGAGGTGCCACGTAAAAATGTACATTTTTTTAAGGATCGTGTGGGCAGTTTTAGTCAACTGTAAAGGAACATTCTGGGTTTAATGCAAGTTTAGCTTAATTGACATCATTTGTGGTGTAATGTTGAATACCACAAAATTGCAGTGGTGGATGGAGCACACAAAATCAAGCACTTGATTGCGTTGAAGAAAAAATAGCCTATTAAATTATTACAGTAGAGAAAAATGTACAATTTTAGTTAAGTCAAAGAACAAAGGTACTTGATTTTTTTTAGTGAACAAGAGCTTTTTTTCTAGAAAATGTTGTGGTAATCAACAGAACACCTCAAGTTCTGTCAGCTGAGCTTAAAGGGGTAGTTCACACCAAAAGAAATACATGTCCTCACTATTTACTCACAATAAAGTGGTTCTAAACTTTTATGAATACATTTCTACTATTAAACGCAAAACAAAATATTGTGTAGAATGTTACAAACCAGCAGCCATTGGCATCCATAGAAGGAACAAAAGAATTATATGAAAGTCAATGGCTGCTGCTTTCCAGCATACTTCAACATATCTTCCTTTGTGTTCAACAGTAGAAAATAACATAAAAAAACATAAAAAATAATATTTTTTTAAATAATAATAATTATTATTATTTTATTTTTTAGGTGAGCCCTTTAATTGCACTGAACCCAGAATATATATATAGTCTATAACAAGGTAAATAATATATATATATATAAAAAAAGAGCTGTAGTGTTGGTCGTAGAACCAAACCGCATACCAGTCGTGAGAATGTAAGCCACAAATGCTGAGTCACAATGTTTTAAGGTCTCTTAAAAGCAGCACTTGATAAGAAACAGCGATTCAGAAATTGGTGCAGGAGCTGGTGGGTTATTAGAAAATTAAATGTAGCTTCAGAACACCAAAGAGTTGGATCAAGTCCAAAATACGATATGTTTCGAAGACGATTCGCTTTTGCGGAAGCAAGATGTTTTAAAAGAGCACAATCTAAAGATTGATTGTTAATTCTTGTGCTTTACTGAAATGCAATAAGTGCTACAAATGCTGTATTTTTTTCCTGGAAAGAGGAGAGTTCAGATATCGATTTCTTCCATAGTTGTTTATTTTTTTCTTACTATGCATTTGTTTGGGATAAATGATAGCTTTAAATGTACAGTACATATGACGTGTATTTATTTTGCACATTTTATTTCTTATTTTTTTATCGAAATGTAACTCGATGCTTACATGAAATGTGCACCGGGTTACTGGGAAGTGGTTTTAGAAATCTTTGTTCAAACTAATAGTGCTCTAAACGGCTGCATTATGTGGAACAATGTGGCAGCTGATTGTTTACATTAGTTGGTTTGGCTTATGGTGTGTGTTACATCTGTATGTGTGGCCTCATAAAACCTCTTATTTTCCATTACAGTAATAAAAATGTTTTCCGCCTTATTTTTCAGAGATTGCAAATGCATAACAGAAGGGACTCGTTACGGATGACAAGCTGGTGTTGTTCCTGAGATGGAAGTAAAATAGATTGGGGAGCATATGGAGTTTGTTTTTTTGTGTTTTTTCTTATCTGAGGTAATGTAATATGAGGACTCAGTGTTTATACAGCTATAGGGAAAAAATAAAGAGACAAATCTTGACGTACACTTGACAATACAAAGATTCTCTGAATTTACAATTTATAGCAATGTGTTTGAGAGTGTTATTCTATAAACTACTGATGATATTTCTTCCAAATTTGAAAGGAAATGTTAGCATTGAAATTCTTTTTGCAAAGCATGACAAAAAAATGTTTGCAGACATGATTATATTCATTTATAAACGACAAAGCTTTAAACGGAAGAGTCAATATATCAATATGGAATATCCCAGATTATCAGATAACATTTGTTATTCTGACCTATTGTCATTTTGTAAAAAAGGAAAAATAAGCTCTAAATCACTATATATATATATTGGAAGAAATGTTATCAGACCTTTATAGAATAAAACAAATTTTAATATTTTATTTAGACAATTATACTCCGTTATTAGGTGTGGGTTTTAGAGTAAAATGCTAATAATTGTTTTCTTCTATAACATTTGGGCTGAAACAATTTTTCCAAATGTAAAATGATGTATACATTAATATATTTACATTTTACTCAAACCTATATCTATTCAATTCAGTAAATCCTAAGAAAATGAGTATTTTTTGAGCACTCTCAAAAACAGAGGAAGAACACATGGCTTGGTTTAAGATTTGCAACTAGAAGTTCTTTCATTTTGTGACCAAAACCGAAAGAGAAAAAGTCTAATTGCTGTAATTAAAAGGTTCAGACTGCTTAAGATTAAAATGTTAAACACACCCAGTAATCACTCTAATTTGCGGCACTTAGATGAGTACAGTTAATGTTAAATGCGTACACTATTACTGTTATTAGACTTAATATAGAGGCAAATCTTTAAAGTCTCAGTCTGTCGGGTTAGACTGGAGTGTTCCGTCGTCCTGGCTCACATGTGATTAGGTGAATAAATGGAGGTGTGGTTGCAGTTGCTAATACGGGCTGTCAGATTTTAAGTCGCCGGGTTGCAAGTGTTGAGTGGTAACACCCAATTAAATTGATACTATAATTATCTCGCTTGTATACAAATCACTGGTTAACAGCAGAAAGGCTTCAGTCATGGAAATAACCTGACGTTTTCATAATGAATTATTTTCAGCGGCGTGACATTGTTTTTCTGAATCATTTCTTATATAAGCAGTCATTGCTGAACATGAACAATTCAGTGAGTTTTTTTGTAGATACTGTATTGAAACTATAATCTAAAAATAGGCCTACACGGGAACAAATACACTTTTAAAGAATTTTTGGTTTAATCTAGGAGCAGATATTAGATACAACTGCCCTTTGCCCTTATCAAAGTAATCTAAATAAATACATAGTTAATTGTTGTACACTGTAATTGTTAAACCTTGGTAACCTCAAATCCGTTGTGCTAAATTAACCATAGTTGAACCACCGTATTTAAAGCAAAACTGTGATTATATAAATAATAATTAATCTGACAAAAAAACAAGCTTTTACTAATGTATAATAAAACCAAGGTTAATTTGTGCAAGGGTCATAAGTATTTATGCTAAGTCTCAGGACAAAAGACGCTATCATCCAGAAAAAAGCCCCACACAAGAACAAACAACAAATACACCAAAAAGCACCAAACATGATCTATACAGATATCACAGATAGTACTCTGCCTTCATGAGTAGCACATGTATGCTCAGAACAAATGATGTAGGATTATTTACTATTTACTTTACCAAATACTAGTACAATTTTCAAGTAAAATACTATTGTCACTTTTGTTGAGACTGCTATAGCCTAGCTAATCTGTGTGGGCTCATTTAAGCAAAAGTTAGCATGTATGAAAGGTCGAGCAAACACATTTTGAGTGTATTTTTTCAGAATCGGCCGATGCAGTGGCGCAGTGGGTAGCACAATCGCCTCACAGCAAGAAGGTCGCTGGTTCGAGCCTCGGCTCAGTCAGTTGGCATTTCTGTGTGGAGTTTGCATGTTCTCCCCATGTTCGTGTGGGTTTCCTCCGGGTGCTCCGGTTTCCCCCACAAGTCCAAAGACATGCGGTATAGGTGAATTGGGGAAGCTAAATTGTCCGTAGTGTATGTGTGTGAATGAGTGTGTATGAATGTTTCCCAGTGATGGGTTGTGGCTGGAAGGGCATATGCTGGATAAATTGGCGGTTCATTCCGCTGTGGTGACCCCAGATTAATAAAGGGACTAAGCCGAAAAGAAAATGAATGAATGAATATTTTCAGAATCAATTCTAACATAAGCAACAGATTCTGAACTTTACATCCCAAAATAAATGTGCAGATATACTATACTGTACCTTCATGAGTACTGTAGTCTTTGGACAGGAATGAGTAGAACTATGCAATATTTAGTCAATAAATGTACAAGTTTCAAGTAAAATATGAGACATAACCACTTCTGAGGTTGATATTGTCTAGCTTACAGTTTACACTTTATCTCTGTTGGCTTTTTAGCAGAATTTAGCATGTCAGCACACAGACACTTGTGCACCTCAGGATGTACTGTAGCCTCGACTGACCAAACAGACTGCTATTTGATTATTAGGGAATGCCAGCTATACCTTTAAGGATCTATACGTTATGTAATACATGTTAAAAACAACCATTAGCCCAACTGCTTTGTCTCTGAGGAAGATTGTTATCGTGAAGCCATTGCCTTCATGTTTCTTTGAAATGCCTTGTGTCAATAGGGAACTCATTTATTTTCTTTCATGGAAAGGAACAATAGTTTAATTCACTATTTGACCTGACATTTAGATGATCTTTGCAGATGAGAGTATGGATCAAACAGTAGCTCAGCTGTGATCCTCTTTAGTGAATGCCATTTACTGAAAGCACTTATAGGATCACTGTGATGTTGCTTATCCCCTTAAGGGAAAGTTATTCCCACAAAATCACTCTGGTATGAAAACAAAATCAATGGAAATGTTTCACGCAACACAAATTTATACATTGTTCATCTGACTAAAAGCTTTCTGTAGAATTCTGTGCCCTGATATTGTGTCTGTAAAAACACTACCGACGTTTGGGGCTAGTAGGAGTTTGTTTTTTGTTTTTTTACTTTTTTTTTTTATCAAAACCTTTCTACAGACCCAAAAACCCAAAAATTTTCTATTACAGTGTTCACCTGTAATATATTCATTCCCTCATTCATTTTTTTTTTTTTTGGCTTAGTCCCTTTATTAATCTGGGGTCGCCACAGCAGAATGAACCACCAATTTATCCAGCATATGTTCTACGCAGTGGATGACCTTCCAGCTGCAACCCATCACTGGGAAACACCCATACACTCTCAATCACACACATACACTACAGACAATTTAGCTGACCCAATTCACCTATAGCGCATGTCTTTGGACTTGTGGGGGAAACCGGAGCACCCGGAGGAAACCCACGCCAACACAGGGAGAACATGCAAACTCCACACAGAAACGCCAACTGACCCAGCCGAGGCTCGAACCAGCGACCTTCTTGCTGTGTGGCGACAGCGCTACCCACTGCGCCACCGCGCCACCCCCCTGTAATATATATATATATATATATATATATATATATTTTTTATTTTTTTTAAAGTAATTGACTCCTGTGATGCTGGCAAAGTAGCATTTTTAGCAGTTATTCAATCTTCAATCACACATAATCCTTCAGAAATCATTAGTTAAATGCCGACATGGTGCTTAAAAAATATCTTAAATATAAATTTGAAATAGAATTATTTTGTAACTTTAATGTCACTTTTGATCAATTGCAATCAATAATGCCACATTATTAACAGTACTGTACATTTCCTATTCTATAGAGACTACTGTTTATGGATAAATAAATATACCAAAATCCCTGTTTTATTTATTAGGTATGGAATTGAGTAACATTTAAATATTTGTTTTCCACTATAACGATCTGTTAACATTTCTTAATTTAAAATATTGTCATTCGTATTCCAGAATATGACAACTGGTCAAAACAACAAATCCATAAAATATAGAGACTGATATTGTGTTGTCTAAAATGAATATTAACATGTCTGAAAACGTGACACTTTTTATTTTATTTTTTATTTTATGCAAAAAAAACAAAACAATTAAATTATATTTTTATTTTTAATTTGGAAGAAATATGAGCACTTAATAAGAAACTTAATAAGAAATTGAATACATTTTTACTAAAAACACTTTTCAGTTCTAAGAATTTCCAAGTGGTCTCTTAATTATTTTTCATGGCTGTAAATATATATATATATACATTCATTCATTTTCTTTTCGTCTTAGTCCCTTTATTAATCCGGGGTCACCACAGCGGAATGAACCGCCAACTTATCCAGCACATGTTTTACGCAGCAGATGCCCTTCCAGCTCCAACCCATCACTGGGAAACATCCATACACACTCACGGACAATTTTAGCTTACCCAATTCACCTATACCGCATGTCTTTGGAATTGTGGGGGAAACCGGAACACCCGGAGGAAATCCACACAAACACGGGGAGAACATGCAAACTCCACACAGAAATGCCAACTGGTCCAGCTGGGGCTCGAACCAGCGACCTTCTTGCTGTGAGGCAAACGTGCTACCCACTGCGCCACCGTGCTGCCCATATATATATATATATATAATAGTCCATTTAAAGTAAATGTAAAATACACAAGTTTATGCCGATGCGTTCCATACAAAATGCAAGTTTATTAACTTCCATGCCTCCGATTAGATTATCAAACAAGTATAATGTGTAACCTCAATTTCAATTCACAGCTCAATCTTCTGGAAAAAAAAAAGAAAGAAAGAAAAACACAGAGAATAGCAAAAAAGCACAGAATACTTCGACAACTTCTGGAGAAGCAAAATAAAGCTGAAACACTTTGAACCTCTGAAATGATCGGGACGTGACATAATCCTCCAATGGGATCCAACAAGAAGGGAAACCCGTTGAAGTGTAGCAGGGTAAAATATTTCACAACCTTACAGTAAAATCAAAGGAAAGAAACAAAAGCTCTGAATATATTTACAATACACACACTATACATAAATACAAGAAAGATAATTACAGAATATCAGCAAAACAAGAAACAAAGGCCATCGAGTAAATACTTGATTCCAAAGAAAGTAAAGTAAATACATAAACAATATTTTACAGAGACTCGAGGGTTGGGGGTCTGAAATGCTGTTCACGGAGGAATTACGCCGTACCACCAGTGTCTTAACATTCAGAATATTTCCATAACTGGGGACGCATGAGAAGTCGTTCACATGACTTTAGGAAGTCAGAGGTAAACTAAAGTCCTGTTTATTAAGCGAATGTGTCCTTCCGTAGGCGAGTAATACCATATAAATCTTATGCAGCTTCCATAGGAGACACATAAAGAATGTTCAACAAACACCGACCGGGATATTTACAGCTTCAGAATGCTTTCGTAATGGTTCGTAAGGCTCAGTGCATTTCAAGGAACAGATCTTTGTGGGACTAAACCAGGGAAAACGTAACGTCCTGTACGCGCGATTCTTAATAATACTAGGCACTCGTCATTATTGCATAACTTTGACCCTGTTTGCCTTTACAAAATTATGCCACAAAAAACCATAAGAATGCCAAACGGGAGCGAAAGTAATGCAGAATTGAATATAACAACCCATTATTTTGTTTTTTAAAGGGACTGTATGTTAGAATTTTCATTAGATTAATTGCTCTTGCATTAAAAACTTGTGATGAAATGAAAAAATAACCTTTTAAGTTGTCTAAAGTCTGAGTTTACGTTAAAAACCAATGTTATCTCATGGCAAATTGTAACTTTTTGATTTAGTGGCAAATTCGTATGAACACGTACGATCTTATTCATATAATTTAGTAAGATTTGCTTATCCCCCAATGACAGTCGGGTTTAGGGGTGTGGTTTGGTGCCACGCCTCCTTTAAAAATCGTACTGCCACTTTGCTGACAATATGTAACATTTACGAAAATTGAAGCCTGTAGTTCACTTTATGACCACCGGTGTCACTAATAAACAGTTTGTTTTTGAATTCTACTTACAGCCCCTTTAAATAACTGTAATCTTGCTGGGATAATATTAATAACTATATTTTAGAAACAAACAAATAAAAATGCTCGATACTTGAATACTGTTTTGGGAACTTGCGATTCATTGGAATTTTGTTTATTCACCTTTTTGAGTCATTATATAAAAAAGTGATCATTAAAAAAAAAAACGAGGCAGCACCGCCTGAATACTGTGATGAGCTGAACATTTCTTTTGATTGTTCATAAAAATTGCAAACCGGTTGCAAGCGAGAGTCAAAACCGGTCCTACAAGTGCGCTTGCATGGATAATTCAGCCAAAAATGACAGTTCCAGAACCCGATAGGAAAACATAAAATATTTACACTGGCTAATTCAAATTAATCCATACAATCCCATTTGTAATAACAATAAAGAGTGGACGAGAGAGAGATTGTGCTGCTATAGGTGAACTTATGAAATGAAGGAGAAAAGCTTTGTCAATGATACAAGATGGTCAACGATAAATGGTCGAGAAACATGTAATCTGACATTTTTGTTTGACCACAAGACAATATTTTATGTCTCAAAAGAACACAATCTGACACACTATTGTACCCGACACAAGACATGTGAAGTCTGAACCACAAATAAAGTACTTCAGCTGTGTGTTTTTGTGACGGTCCATGCACTGCCCGCAATTTGCGCCATCAGAATTTGTCTGCGCAGTTTGTATATAGGCCCGTTTTTATGTCTTCGTGAACGATGTGCATTTAACAGCACAAACATGAGGTCAATTCTGAAATTGAACATATCTACTATACATGTGGTCAAGGTGTAAAGAAAAAAGGTGTCTTATGTTGCAAGGGTATATTTGTATGAACAGCCAAAAAATTTTTTATTTTATTTTAAATCATTAGAATATTAATAAAAAATCTCATTCCATTAGACATTTAATAAATGTCCTATTGTTCATTCATTCATTCATTTTCAACCGCTTATCCGGGGCCGGGTCGCGGGGGCAGCAGTCTTAGGAGAGAACCCCAGACTTCCCTCTCCCCAGACACTTCCTCCAGCTCCTCCGGGGGGATCCCGAGGCGTTCCCAGGCCAGCCGAGAGACATAGTCTCTCCAGCGTGTCCTGGGTCTTCCCCGAGGCCTCTTCCCGGTGGGACATGCCTGGAACACCTCCCTAGGTAGGCGTCCAGGAGGCATCCGAAACAGATGCCCGAGCCACCTCAGCTGGCTTCTCTCGATGTGGAGGAGCAGCGGCTCTACTCCGAGCTCCTCCCGGGTGACAGAGCTCCTCACCCTATCTATAAGGGTGCGCCCTGCCACCCTGCGAAGGAAACTCATTTCGGCCGCCTGTATCCGAGATCTTGTCCTTTCGGTCATGACCCAAAGCTCATGACCATAGCTCATGTCCTATTGTAAATATATCAAAACTTAATTCATGATTAATAACATGCATTGCTAAGGAAACATTAGCTTGGACAACTTTAAATGTGATTTTCTTCAAATTATTTTTCGAATGGTTGTGTCCAGGGGTGATTCTAGCATTGACATGCTGGGGTGGCTGAGTTAAAGATGAAGAGCAGGGAGGGGGGTATGGGGTGGTGAGAGGCGAGTTAGAGATGACCAGGGAGGTGGGCACATGGTTTTTGGGGGAGCTAAAGCACATGATTGTGTCTCTTCTAAATATTATACTATCCTAACAAACAAATCAATGGAAAGCTTATTTATTCAGCTTTTTAAATGATGTATAGATTTCAATTTCCCAAAATTGACCCTTATGATTGATTTTGTGGTCCAGGCTCACAAATCACAAAATGGCAACAGATTTAGATGAATCCGCAAAAGTTTAATATCGTCCATGTTGTCAGTGCCCATTGGATAATGGGTTACAGAGCGGACAAGTCTCTAAAGGACACCCCACGCAAAGCTGTGCGGTTAGGCCAAACGCAGCTTTTTGGAAACAATGATGTCACTTTGCTACGTATTTAGAAGAAGAACACTGCATGTACTGTTACAACTATGGCAGGTTACAAAGCTGTGTTTGTGCTACAGGTGCTGCTAAGTTTATTAGCACTATTAGAACAAAACCAGGTAATCCTGTATCGACTAGAAGACCAGTAGAGATGCATTACGTTACATGCATCAGATATTTTAGATATGTGCATGTTTGCCATTATCTTTTTGTGTTTATGTCTGTACTAAATCATGAGCATGCTCACTGCATTCTTCTTTGATTTCAGAGTATCCCGCGGCTGTCTGTGTTTGTTTGCAGTGCCACATATAGGTGTGGAATACGTATTACACCCAGTTTGTGCCTTTCCATCTGGATGCAGACATTTTTTGAAACCATACAAAAACACGATGGACGTAATAACATAGCCTTAGTCACAAGGACAGTGTGCAAACCATTGCAGGTGGAAATACTGAGGTATACTTTGTACCATAACTTGGGCATGAGCAGATTGTGTGAAAATGTATGAATGGGATTGTACAGATTCATATGAATTAGCAGCTATTCTGCCAAAATGTCAAATATTTTCAAAAGCTTTTGGACTTTTTTTGTCATCGTTTACTCATTCATGAGTAATTCCAAACTTAATCTTGTCTTAATTTGTTTTAATTCCGTGAGGTCCAAACAAATGATGAACATCTTCTTTTCTGTCCCAAAGCAGAAAATCCTACCATTTAGAACAACATGGAGGTTAAGGAAACGATGGCAGATTGTTGGATGAACTATCTCTTCTACCTACTGTTCTCTTTTTTATTATTATTATTATATTAGCTAAATGAACGTCTCTGAAAAAATCTGCATATTACGTATAAAGATAATCCCTTGTAGTTTTAAAAAAGCCCTATTTTAATAGGTATTTACAGCCTGTAAAACAGAGCGATATCTTTTCACTTTCACATATATTACAACATCTTTAAAAGTATTTTTTTTTTTGTACAGAAAATAGCCATATGCGGATGAAGTGCCCCACATTACAGACACGCTTCAAATACAGAATATGATGATAAGATACATTGGTGATTAATGTCACGTCTATCTTAAAATAATTACTTCCATACTTCATAAAAACAAGGTGCATGTTATGTTCAAGCCCATATACAACAGAATACACACGTGTGTACACAAATACATAAAACATGGTGGAACATCGTAATACTTCAAAACGAACAAACCAAAAAAAATAAAATGCTAGAAATGAATTGCTCATCTCTAACGGACAAACGGTTACCAAGTAAAGAATGTTTCTATTGACACAATGTTTCCTTTCACAGCATTTTTGACTTCACTTTCCTATTGTTGGTGGCCAAAAGTCCCTACATGCCTCAGCGACCGTGATTGATTGTAGATTTAGTCGGCGTGTTTGATCACCAGTGCGAGCCACGGGCGGACCCCAAAGTCAATGTCATTTCTAGCAGTATCTGAGAAGCAATTAAATGGCTTTCTGTGGCCACTTAAAAGTGCATATGGATCACAGGACCTTTGACGACTGATGACGGCTCTCCTTTTATAAAGAGAGCCGAAAAGCTCAGCGGCACATCATGAAGCTTACAGTGGATATTTCTGGGTACAGTATGTAAAATAAAAAAATGTGTATTCACAAAAGTGTGGCGTATTGCTTCTTTAGGGTATCTTGGTTAGTGTAGTGTGTGTCTGGGTATGTTTAGGTATAAGAAATTACAGAATTGTAGACAGGCGGATGTAACTTCTTAACTTAACATTAACCAAATGTGGCTCAGTAAATCATTTTCCATCATCTCCAACATTAGAATGCTTATAAAGGTTTTTTTAAAGAAAGAACTTATCAGAGACACCTCTGAGATTCAGTTCAATGCCTGCCCTCTACTGGTGACTTTAGAGCTTGTTCAATTGGTTTGATTCCATATAGTGTGGAAAAATAAACATCGGTAACACTTGACAATAAGTATTATTAATGCATTAGTTATAATGACCTAACAGTGAACAATTATTTAACAGCACTTAATAATCTGGGTTAGTTTCCGTTTCTGGAATCACTAGTAGTCTACATTTGCCAACAAGCTGTATAAACTAACATGGATGTGTTATGAATACTGTATTATAACTTATGTATCATAAAAACAGTGCATTCACAGGTTTTTACCAATTACCTTGATTTATAAGTGCCATGCTAAAGTTTTTATTTAGATTTTAAAAAAGGAATTCATCAACACTATCATTCCTCGTGTATGTATTAAAGTGATAAGCAAGAAAAGTATATTTTAGAAGAATTGTATTCCAAATAAATGAATAAATAAAAATACATTTAGAAATTTAAATTCATCAAAGTTATGACTACAATTATATGATAACTTATAACAAAGAATATTAATCCATACAAAGTAGATACAGCCTTAAAAGGCAGTTTTATGGCTTAATATTTTTATGTATAATTCACTTAAGAAACTTCTTTTAAAGAAAAACTGTTCTTTCTTACAGACCCCCGTCTTACAGGTCAGCAGTATGCACTGTTAGTTCATTGTTACCTAATGCACAAAAACTAATTGAAGTGTGATGGGAATAATTAGCAAGTGGATGTTTGCTAAGACTTCGCCTGATGCATTAACACAGCACTTAGTAAATATAAAATAAAGAAGCAGTGCTGTTTTACTGACCATAAATGGCACCAAGGCTTCATAAAAGCAGTCTCACAAAAGAAAAGAAACCAGAGGACATTCAAGAGATTTTCCAGCGTACTCTACAAAGTGACTAACACCTTCAAAATGTGGCAGCTAGAAAACCACTATAAATAGAAGAGGTATCTGGATTACAGAAAACAAAGCGGCGCTGACAGAAATCCAAAATTTTGTCCATGTTTTAAAGCCACAGCTCAGCAGGAGTATATATTGCTCTTGTGCCTCAATTTACTAGTCTGAGCAAACCATCATCGTCCAAATATACTAATGTAAAGGGCTTTTCATACTTTGATAGTTGACCCTAGGTTATCCTAAATTCAGGATATCTTGCTTCACATTTGATACAACTTGTTATTTACTCAAGGTTTATCCATCATATACTTGTGTTTCACACTGTACAATCCCAAACTGTGGTTTTCATCATTAATGGCATATTTATATTTAGACAAATTAAGTTTACATAATGTCTATCTTGTTGTGCATCTGCACGTTATCCTCATTTTAAAAACTGAAATGATTTTGTATACTACTAATAAGCATCTAGTTGTAACATTCTAATACAATTTTGGCACCACAATGCCAGATTAACAGCCTGAAAAGTCTAGCTAATCCTATTGATGGCTCTTCTAAAAGACTGCTTCGAAAGCTTTGTATATTTTGCAAATCACACATATCAAATTGGAAAAGTTCCAATTTGTTAAAAAGTATTTCATTGGAAACTGCTGATTAATTTACGTCTTTTTAATGGAAGTGTGAGGATATGAACTGCTCTGAATAAAACATCATGTTTTTATCTTAAGATTACAGTAATTATGACATACATTGTCAATCATTTCAGTAACTGCCAAAGTCATTTCAGTAAACAAAAATGGTTGTCAAAATGTCTAATTGGTTGTGGTTTATACTTAAACTTGGATTGGTTTTAATACATTTGTAGTTTAATACACTTTGAGTGATTTGTATAATTAAAACCAAGCAGTATTCAGTCTCTTATTGGCCTGTTGAGCCAAACAATCAAAATAAGATCTGTAAATTGCTAAAACAACACATATTCTATGTAAACTTTAAAACTCAAAAGAAGAAAAAAATGTAATTAATTTTGACCAGCAGGAGTCACCAGCATGTGGTGTTTCGACTGCTTTAAACTAGTGAATCATTTTGCGAAGCAACTGGTTGAAATGATTCAAAGCCTTTGAAAAGGTTCATGTCTCCCATCTTTAACTTTTGGAGCAGAGATTCATAATCTCACATCTTAAATGCTATGAATGCGAAACAACAGTCCTTTACCCATGGTTAAATTCAATGTTAGACTGGTGACAGATAACCCAGGGTTAAGTGAAGTGTGAAAAGCCCTCAATTAGTGAGTTGGTGCAATGAAATGAAAACAAATGTGGAGAGTAGACAGCAGAAGCCTATTGTTTTGTCTGTTTATCAAAATCAATCAGTTCAAAATCAACAGCTGGAAGGAACAGAAGATCAGATGACCCTAAAAGAAAATTTCGATAGGTTGTTTGTTGTGTAATCTCATTCGCTGGTGTGTTGATCTGTAAACGGCAATCTCTGGAATCAAAAGTCTCCGTCATCAGAAGAACAACTTGATCTTCCTCAGACATGTCCGGCTCTTGATGTTTCACAAAAAAGGTAAATGTTAAATAAAAAGATGTGCAAGCAAACCGTTCCACGAAGCCGTTCCATGCTGCATTTCTTCACATTGTAGATGCTGAGTAAGAAGCAGCCATGTTTAAACAGAACAAAAGACAGGAAAAAGACAAATCAGGAAAGAAAGCATTTGCCCGAGTGACATATTCCTTTGAACAAAAATGAAACGATCAACATCCTGGACTCCAAAATGCGCAGCTGAGCCTCGTCCCTTCCTGAATGGACCCTGTTTAGCTCTGCAATTGTGGGGAAAACATTATAATCCTCCGTCTTCTGCTTGCTCTTTTATCCTCTCTGGATGTTTCTGAGGAGCAGGGATTGCCATTTGTGTGTCCAGCCCAGCTGAACAGTATTGGGGGAGATCCAGCTCTCCTGTGTGTGTGTGTGTGTATATGCATGTGTGTGTGTGTGTGTATGCTCAGACCAGCATGTGTCTGCGGCGGTGCAGGGCCAGATGGTCTGAGCGAGAGAAGCTTCGGTCGCAGTCTCCACACTTAAAGGGTTTGACCCCAGTGTGTTTGCGGTAATGCCGTGTTAACTCGTCCGAGCGGGCGAACTTCCATGTGCAGCCGTCCCAGGTGCACTTGTATGGCTTCTCACCTGGTGGAGAAAATGGATCACACTTCAGAATTTTGGAAATTAAAAATCATAAAGTATTATAAAATCAATTGGGATTGATTTCCATAGGAGGAAAAACAAATACTATGGAAGTCAATGGTTACAGGTTTACAGCTTTCTTCAGAATATCTTCTTCTGTGTAAAAGGAGAGTAAATGATGCTAGAATTCTCATTTTTGGGTGAACTGTCCCTTTAACTAGAATCAAGTAGAGGTGTATGACATTTATTGTCTGCAAAAATATAATTTTAACTGTGTAAACTGTGAATAATCAATTATGCAAAAACCATAACAAAACAACACTTTTTAAGAGTTCAAAAGCATTAAACTGTAAAATTGCCTTTATTTTCCTTATTCTTTTTTGCTGGTGTCGTTTTCGGCCCAGAATTTTTATTTTTATTCCAGTACATCAGTAATATTTGTGTTTTTAATTATATATATATATAAATTTTCTAACTACTATATACAGTAATTGTCATAGCAAGACACCAAACCAAAATTTTAACGATTCATTTTAATAAATGGTTTAATAATTCACTCATTAAGACAAAAACTTGCATCGAGCAATTTGTAAATTTAGTGTGATGCTTATTTATCCATGATAGACATAAGCCAAACATGCTTCATTGTAGCTACAGAAAACATCTCAAATAATACTTAATTTTTTTTTTCCAATAATATTGCACAAACCTAAAATCAAGACATCTTAAACTAAATGAAATGGCTCAAACTACTATACATAGATTGAATTTGATTGCCAACTAACCTGTGTGTGTCCTCCGGTGTGCCTTTAAATGGGAGCTCTTGGTATAAACTTTATTACAGCCTGCAAAGTCGCAGCGATGGATGCGTCTCTTCTTTGAGTCTGGGGATTCAGGTGGCGGTGGCCGTCGAATGCTCTCAATACTGAATGGTGACATGGAACTGAGACAGAAAGATGCACTTTAAGTAGCCAACTAACTTTATTCAGCATCATCACAAATGATTTGAAACATCAGCGTGTAAACAAGCTAACTGCTGCCACCGTGTGGAAGATGACTGTATGACCACAACATTTTGAAGCGTAAAAATTTAGACCACGTGTTTCAAAGCGTCACTTTTATGACTTGCAATGTTTCAAGCGGCGGTTTTCAGCTTATATATATAAGCTGAAAATCATATTTTACCTGAGCTGTGAATGTTACTTTGCATTCTTTATTTAATGTAAATAAAAAAAAGAAAATGTGAAAAATAACTTTACTATTTGAAATAATTGTTTTTATTGTAATGTATTATATTTTAAATAATGTCCTAATAGGCAAAGCTGGATTTTCAGTGTCATTACTCCAGGCTTCAGTGTCCCTTGATCCTCTGGAAATAATCATAATATTCTGATTTGGTCCTTTTTTTTTTATCACTGTTGAAATTAGTACATCTTTTTGGAAGAGGAATGTCTTTACTGTCACTGTTGATAAGTTTAATGCTTTACTGCATAATAAAAATGTAGATTTCTTTAAACATATTGGAACAGTATTGTTAATGTTATTTTAAAAACATTAATTGTTATTTAATTGTTAAAATGTTATTTTAATTTATCTTTATTTTAAACATTTGTCAGCAAATAGTTTTTAACAAAAATCTTACACTACATTTTTATAATAGTTTAATCACTTATTATTTTATATATTTCAATAAATACAGGGCAGAATAAATAGGCTTCCATAAATATATCAGTTACGTTGAATGACTATAGAGCATTATTTAACCATATTTTCACAATCTATTAATTACACTTTTATAATTTACATTTGTATACCTTTATTGTTAACAAAATTGGTAAGTTACATCTAAAAAAAAAAACAATATTATCTTTCTTTCCCATATTGCTACTGTACCCTTCCTAAAGTATCACTAGATGGTGCTGTAGGCCTGATGTATTTTTATGGTTCAACAAACACTCACAGGCCAAAAACATCACTTGTCTTTTTTTCTCTCTCTCGAAAAAACGATAACTCTTACAGCGACGTGACATTTGTTGCTTGTTAGTTTGCTGTTAGTACAATGTTAGTGAATACCTCTACATGATTAACATTACACAATAAAACGGATCAACAGAACAAAACTGCATTGTATTAACACGCTATCTGTTGTGACTGTTGTGGGGGAAAAATGAATTATTGCCATTCCAGACGGTGGGCCTGCTTTCAGACTGTAAAATCTGGCTCTCATTGAGAGGAATTTTACACAAAATCAACCAATGAGCTTACTGAACTGTTGGAGAAGAGCAGAGAGCCACGTAAGTGTGAGAACAATGCTGTGTTCCAAAGAGAAAGGAGTCATTTTATTCCATTTCCTCCAAAGGTAGAGACAGAGGAGAGCCTAATTGCATTACATTGTCCTCGCTGGCCTTCCCTTCTAAGGTAATAAGAGCTCATGTCCCCTGCTCTGCTGATTGGCATGGACTGGGCGGGACTGTTAGAGCGGGCCGAGGGGGGCAGAGTCAGACTAAACCCCTCCAGTGAAGTGACTTCTCTTCCTGTCGTCTCTCCCTGCTCCTGGGTCACCTGTTGGTGTTGGTGAGCTGCCAAGCGAAGGCTGAGCGGAAATGAGCCAATGTGTCAGAAATGAGTCTAAACGCTCTCTGGCTGCGGCCAAAAGCTTAAGCTGCTGACTTGTTGCCTTGCTGTGACTTTGGAGACAGTGTTTGTGCACACGAAGACTCCTGAAACTGATTTATGGTGCAGCATGATGGTTTATTCTTATACAACTAAATAGAGCTTTGGTGATGAGTAAGAGAATGTTAAATTACTACAATACTGCAATAGTGTAACTTCTAGCTATTAACCTTTTAGTTGGTCAAAACCTGAAATATTTTAAACACAATATGACCACAGAGAGCAGCTTTCAGAAGTTCTGTTTAATTTTTAGCTCAACGGTCAGGATTGCAATGATCAGGAATGTGGGATAAAAACAGGGTTCCTGCAAGTCTAACAGTCAATTTGAAGACTTTTTCATTTTTAATTAATTTCTTTCTACTGTGTATCACAACACAAAAACATACAAAAGAAATGCAGAGTCCCAAAATCACTTGAAAATTTAATTCATTTGTTAAAAATGAACACGGTACTAAAAGAAAAAATACCATGGGCTCTATTTTAACGATTTAAGCGCATGGTCTACAGCGCACAGTGCAGGTGCACTTAGGCCATGTCTAAATCCAAAATTTAGCTATTTTAAGAATGGGAAAAACCGTCGGCACACCCAGCGCATGGTCTAAAAGGGTTGTCATTATTCTCTTAATGAGTTATGGGTGTGTTTTGGGTGTAACGTGCATAAAACATGCATCATCTCCCTTTCCGTTTAAGAACCAGTGGCAGTCACATTCCCTATTTACATGGTGGACTTTGTAAACCAACCCCATTCGTCATTTCTGCAAATAAAAAAAACTATCCATTATGACAGGCATTTTTAATGTGCTCATTAAATAACAAAAAAAAAAAACTGCCATTGACTTTAGACCAGCTGTTAGTGGGTCAATGGCACTGTCTAATAAAATAGCTGCTTTAAAATATTACAATGCTAACAATGCACCTGAACACACCTCATATTCAGACCTGAACACCCATAAGCATACAAATGGGTGCAATTTGAAATGGAGGAAATTTCAAAACCCTCCAGAAACCGTTCAAAGGCAGTAAGGGATATATACTTTAAAAATGTGTCTTCTTAGGTATGCATCCTTCTAAGGGAGCATTTTCCAGCTTTCAAATACAGCTTGAGCAAACGCACTGAGAGAGAGAGAGAGAGAGAGAGAGAGAGAGAGAGAGAGAGAGAGAGAGAGAGAGAGAGAGAGAGAGAGAGAGAGAGAGAGAGAGAGAGAGAGAGAGACCCAAGAGGGGAGAAGTGAAGTGAAATTGAGACGAGGAGACAAAGAGAAGGCGAGAAAGAGGCAATGACCCAAGCAGGTTGTGTTTTTTTGGGGGGGGGGTTTCACTCAGAAAAATTACAAACTAGTGAGAGCAAGTTTGTGTGAGACTGAAAGTTGGTGGTGAGATGAAACTGGCTGATGCTGGTAGGAGAAGCTCAGAGGGAGTGAAGGAGCACGAGAGGAGTGACAGGATTTACAGTGGAAAGACTTTCAGAGGGAAAGTCTCACAGGATGTTTACTGTCTGATATATTTCAGAGGGGACGCCATTGACATAAATACTGATACAGTAGTCAGACTTGTGGAAAATGACTTGAAAATACAGAACGACCTGACAGATAAAGATGCTTATTTCGTTTAATGTAATAGCAGATTCATCTTTATTCGTGTCTAGATACTCGTCTCATAATTTATAACTCTTTATATCTTTACCAGTGGTGCCCAAACTCGGTCCTGAAGGGCCAGTGTCCTGCAGAGTTTAACTCCAACTTGCCTTAAAAAACTTCTGTCTGGAAGTTGTAAACTCTACAGGACACCAGTCCTCCAGGACCAAGTTCGGGCACCCCTGATCTATACCCTATCTATATATCTTCATATATAGCTATAATTACAATGGATACGAATGAAATACAATAAAAAAAAAAACTGTTAAAAAAAATCCCCCCAATAAAAATCTCAAGAACATTCAATTTCCAGCTAAATTAGTATGTGCATGAATATAATTAATAAAAGTGTATGCCACCAAATCACATAAAATTACTTAAAAAAAGTACCTGCTAAATACATAAATGTGAATGAAAACATCAAAAATATGTACAAAAAATCATATTTGTAAGGTTCTATGCAACTGTTTTTTAATGGGTCAAATTGACCCGCGAACATCAAAAAAGTATGAATGTTTGGTATGCCTACTCGGTCAAAAATTTGTAAAGCCATAAGAAAAAGAAAAGGTAAGAAAGGAAATGTAAAATCTTGAATTAAAGTTAATAATAAAAATAATAATAATGATAGGTTTCCTAGTATTTAACCTAAAGTTTGGGTTGGTTTACTATAAAAACCATTTAAAAAGTACCAACTACATGATTTGGTGCTACAATAACAGACTTGTGCACTGTAAAAAAATCTGGGGTGTGCTGTCCCAACACAAATCCATTAAGTTAACATAATGTTTTTTTTTCAAATTTAAATGAACTGAACATAAACCAATTAAGTTGTTCCAAAAAAATTTTTAATTAAGTTGTTTCAACTTAGGCCTCACAGTGGCGCAGTGGGTAGCACGTTCACCTCACAGCAAGAAGGTTGCTAGTTTGAGCCTCGGCTGGGTCAGTTGGCGTTTCTGTGTGGAGTTTGCATGTTCTCCCTGTGTTGCCGTGGGTTTCCTCCGCGTGCTCTGGTTTCCCCCACAAGTCTAAAGACATGCGGTATAGGTGAATTGGGTAGACTAAATTGTCCGTAGTGTATGAGTGTAAATGGGTGTGTCTGGATGTTTCCCAAAGATGGGTTGCAGCTGGAAGGGCATCCGCTGCATAAAACATATGCTGGATAAGTTGGTGGTTCATTCCGCTGTGGCGACCCCAGATTAATAAAGGGACTAAGCCAAAATGAAAATGAATGAATGAATGAATGTTTCAACTTATTTTAAATTAGTTTGAACAAGCAGTTGGTTTAATTGGTTTGGTTGGTTGGATCTCCATTTTGCACACAACCAAATCCTCGAATACTGTGGTTTTACTTGTTGCTTTACTTCATAAACAACTGAAACAACTCCGGTGCGAACATGCACCCCCTGCCATCCTGCCTCTGTTTTTGTGTCTTTGTTTCTGTGTTGAGGCGGTGGGATGCATAAAGTCTTCTGTATGCGGAATTGGGAATTGTTTAAATCAGGCTGAATTGAGCTCTTCTTTCAGAGTGACCAGTGCAGTACGCTTTCTGCTCTGGGTGTTCTCTGATATGCTAAACATTTGTCACAACAAGACCTGCAACTCATCCCGAAAATCCCAGAGAAAGCAGGCTGAGGAGAGGAACGACAGAGAACAAGCACAGAGAAGCGGATAGAGTGGGTTAGATTACTGTAGGTGCAGATACGGCGTAAAATAAAATAAAAAAAAAAACAAAATAAAATGACATTATTATAAATAAATAAATATTTTAATGTGTATTGATAACATTAAAAAATATATATTATAACAAATATATTTATTCAAAATATTCTAATGTGTACAATGAAATTATGATTTTAAAAAGAACTATTTTGACAAAGTTAATTCAAGGTTTTTATGCATAATCGGGGAATCACTATATTATAATGAGCAGTATGAAATATAGATTATGACATTGAATGAAAAAATCAGTTTAATTATATTTTTTCATCCTGTTTATAACTCTATTAACATCAAGATTGGTAAGAGACATATATTTACCACAAGTAGATAGTTTGTTTCGCTTTAAATTACACCATCTAGTCTTGACATTTATGATAGATACTGTTTATTGTAAATGCCACATATTTTATGCCTTTTTGAATACTGTCAAACAGTAACATTTAGTTGTTGAATGAGAGGCATTAAGAATGTCTATATTTGTAAATATTTTGATTTATTTAGTGCTACCAGTTGCCAAATTTAAGGGGGAAAAAATTCTCAACAATTAAATTTTGAATGTGTGACTTATAGTCTGGAAATTATGGGAAGTGTCCAAAATTAATTGATAAAAAATTTACTTAAATCTCCCTTTGCTCTGAAACTGACATCAGCAGCTTAAAGGCAGATATCAGCACACATCAGCATCTGTCCTCTTACTCAGAGAGCTGTGTTGTGATACAGCACACACGTGGATATTTAAATGAAGTGCAGAGCTGACACTTGCTCTCTCCTAAATTTGGTTGTCCGGTGGTGAGATAGTCTTATAGTGGAGACTGAGTCATTTTGGGTCGGCCGTGACTGGCCTCTGACAGACCTCTGTGAGCCGAGGGTGTTATTTTAGGCCCATGAGACCTTGTCGTGTCTGCCAAAAACCCTAATGGGTTCTCATGTTTTTGATGATCACAGCTGTATATTAAAGGTTCACCTAAAAATGAAAATTCTGCCCTTATTTACTCACTCTTCACTTGTTCCAAACCTATTTGAGTTTTTTTTGAACTGTTGAACACAAAAGAAGATATTTTGAAAAATGCTGGTAGCTGGGACCCATTAACTTCCATAGGCTGCATCAAAAACAACTTACTATATAAGTAAGTAGTATATTTGAATTTAATACATGACAGCTAGAAAAGTGTATTCTATATAGTATGAATGTGAGTAGTATAAATAGAATCTGCCATTTGTCATCATCACATCGTGTCAGTTGCGTTGCTTCTATCCCATTCATGAATTCTCTTGCTTCTCTTGGATGTGCACTTCAGAATAGTAGGTCATCTGGGTACTTCTTTCCTACCATTTTTCAAATACTATGAATTCAGACATACTACTCCGTTCGTTTTTCTCATACTATATACTGTAGTAGAGAAGCATGCGATTTCGGATGCAGCCAGCCATAGTAATTTTTGTCCTACCCTAGAATACTGTAGAACTACAGAATAGTCCCCAAAACCAGCATTTTGTTTTCAACAGACAGAAAAAAAACTCAAACAGGTTTGGAACAAGTGAAGGGTGAGTAAATAAGGCCAAAATTTTCATTTTGGGGTAAACTAATTCTTTAAATTTGACCCAGAGAGTTCACTTGGGCCGCATAGGTCTCAAACTCAGTTCCTGGAGGGCCGCAGCTCTGCACAGTTTTGCTTCAACACTAATCATGCACAGCTGATCCAACTAATCGAGGTGTTCAAAAGAGTCATGAACACCTTCATTTGTTGGATCAGCTGTGTTTGATCGGGGTTGGAGCAAAACTGTGCAGAGCTGCGGCCCTCCAGGAATTGAGTTTGAGACCTATGATTTAGGGTTATTAATGCATTTAGTTTTTAGTCTTTTCAACCAGTATTATTTCTGTTACAAATATTCAAACTGACAGGAATAGCAGATTATAGGTGGGATGTAAACCATGATGTCTAGGGTAGCGATCAGTATCATTGTTTAAAATCAAACTTCAAACAGACTTCAAATTGCACTGTTACAAGCAACCAATAAAAATGTATTTCTCACTGAATAAATTGTTCAAGAGCTTCTTCTAAAAAGCTGCTTTGTCAAGTCTTTATGAGTGAGTTATCGAATCACTCATTCAAACTGTGTTGTAAAAAATATTGATTAAAATGATATAATCATTTTATTTAAAAGAAAATTGAAGCAAATATAGTTTTGTCTGAACTTGTAGCAAATTATGCTATCATTTGTCAGAATTGTCACTAAATAATTTGTTTATGAGATTTTCAAAAAAGCTGTTTCATCAAGTAACAAAACATGCAAAGTCCTTATGAGTTTTAAACCAGAGATTTGATATATATATATATATGTAAATTTATATATAAAATGTATTGCAACAAAATTTAATCTGAGCCTCTAGTCATGGTTCCAAATTTCCTGACTTTCTCTGACTAAAGAGCAGAATATCCATGACATCTAGTTAATGGAAAAACAGGTCGCTGCTGCGCTTTGCAAAATATTAAAACAGTTTTAGCTTGAATATAATTTTGCATGATGTTAACAGACACTATAAGAACAACAATAGATAATTTAGTAAGTTTTAAACTTACTGTTTGCTTGACTGAGAAATGCTCCCTCTCCCATATTTAATAAATAAATAGCAATTATTATTATTATTTATTTACATTTTAGTTAATGGAAAAATAAAGGATACTTCCCTTTTAATGTCTGGAACAACCTTCTAAAATTCCATGATATTTTAGAAATTCCTTAACTCGTGGGAACCCTGTCTAATAATGTTTTTGTCGCCTATTCAGAATTACGCAATCTTAATTTTAAGCAAAAACAAAACAAACAACAAAAAGCAATCCTGATTTCATCCAAATTGGCGCAGCTCAAATGTAGACTGCATTTTATTGCCTGGCCTTTCTAAATTTTCCAGTCCGATTGCTGGGCAAAAAACACTGACCCAATTAAACAACAATATTCTTCATCAAACACGTCCTTGATGTGATAAATGCTTATTTGTTCTCGTCCATTGAGTCCGCTGTGCTATCGCTGTTATTCTTGTGGCGACGCTGCCCACAATGTTATCTTATTTCACATGCTAGAATGAACACAGCTGCACACATGGGCTCTTCCTCCGTCTCTCCAAACAGCCAGAAGCAGCAGATCTCCCAATAACACCATTCCTGTAAACCTGGTTTAACAGTTTTTTAGGGGGCATTCTAATACACCGGGGGCCAAAGTCCTCGTCTGCAACACATTCGGAGTAAAGGGAAATGTTTATGTGTTGTGAGCGCAGGAGCTTTGACATACGGAGGAATCCTGGAATACTTTCCAAACCATTTGCCTAAATAACAGGCAGACGACAGGGTGCTGGTAGGGGGACTGGCTCATGGAAAACTCGATTTTTTTATGGCCTGCAGGCTTGAGAGTTTTCTGGTTTTGATCATGTTACTGTCTTTAAAAGGACGACTACCTCATCTGAGTGAACACACGTGGAGCTGTGGCGCCAAGAATGGGAGACCACAACTAGAGATGTTATTTTAAAAAAATGATGTACCGGAAAGGCTTTACAGTTTATAGAGTGTCTTCAGGTGTTTGTTTTGAACTCAGTTCAATGTATTAATGGCAGAGTCCATGCAAAAGATGATTGTTCAGTGGTTGTTTATTCACGCTCTTGTGGTGAATACCTGAATGATTTTATTACGTACAGCAAAACAGAAGGGAGTATTTCAGCTTTCTCTCTATACGATGAAAGTCAAGTTGGCTTTCACATTACATTGAAAATTACATTACACTGAGCTGAACTAAACCGAACTTCTACTTTGAAAACTAGACTGAACCAGTTTCAATTTACTAGAACTTGTTCTATGTTAAGCTGCTTTGACACAATCGTCTTTGTAAAATCGCTATAGAAATAAAGATAAAATGAATTGAATAGAATAGAATTCACTATATGGACGTAAACAAATCACTTTTTCATATTCAATTATATTTCACAAGACAAGTCGAGCAGGATTGGGACCAACATGAAGATGTGCAAATGATGACAGAATTATTATTTTGAGAGTAAATATTTCCTAATTTAGATCAATTTAAAAATTCAATGAACAAAATTATCTAAATTAAAAGACAAAATATAATTAATGAAAAATATAGACATATTTTTTAATAAAATAAATTTAATTTCATTTGAGTTAGATGTAAAGGAAATATTATAGATTTTTATTTAGTTGAATTTAAATCTAATTATAATATAAGTTATTAGGCATAATAAATTATAATACTTAAAACAATATTTATAATTTTACTTATTATAAACAATAATAATAATAATAGTAGCAATAATCCAAAAGTAACAATGATAATAGTATTATATTATTTCTCTTATTATTATTATTATTATCACATTTACTTTTATTTCAGCTTGTCTCTGCCAAGAAAATAGTTGAATTGTTACTTTGTATTAAAATTTTTTGCATGAAAACTAAAATAGCTAAATTAAATCAGTTAAAATACAAAAAATGAATTAATACTGTAGACATAATGTAAAAAATCCCAAACTTTAAAAATGGAAAATAAGAAAACCACTTAAAGCTAATAAAAAAAACTAAATATTTTCCCTTTTAAATATATCATCTTTGACAAAGGGAGGCTAGAGTCCAATAAAATGAGAACCACTATTTCAAAATCACACACCAAAAATATAAACACAACACGCTGATGTCAACTCTAGCTCAGTGCAGTATTATGTCTCAGCAGATTGTCAGTGTGCATATGTTAGTGTGCAGTCAGTGTATGTTTATAGAGTACTCACTCCTGCACTGCTCGTGCTATAGACAGCGCCGTGGATCCTGTTTCATTAACACTGTCCAAGGTCACGTTTGGCAGGTCGTCATCATCACTGTCACTTTTGATTTGTCTTGGCGACAGGCCATTGGGGTCTGTTTGTGCTGCCGCAGGGGGAAAACAACAGAGGAGGAGGTTAGTTATATGACTGTAATATGCAAATCGCCTAAGGCCGCTCAGACCCATTCAGAAGCTCACAATATGCCACACGACTATAAGCAAAAATTACCAAAACATTTTAGGGTGTTTTTTCAACTTCTGGCACCTCCATGTGCCTGGGGTCGATTTATTATCAACAGATTTTATTTTTCTTTTCATCATATTTAGGTCACAACCACTATCTTGGAAGGATTATTTTGCATTCCGTACTAATATTTGATACATTTCAAATGCCCAAATACATATATATAATTATAATGTAAAAGCGTCATCTGAAATCCTCTTCTCAAATGAATTTTATTTTTCAATGGCTCCTTTTGCCAATCATTTTTTACTATTATAATACTCATTTTAGAAGAAAATTTTAGACAAAACTTATGAGGTGGTGGGAATTATACTGTATATAATATTTACTGCTGTATGAAATGACGTTAGCTTATATTTGTCATTTAATTCATTTGTTATTTATATTATTAATAGTGATAATGATATGAAGAGTAATAATAATATTTTCATAATAATATTTTTTTATTTTAATATTACTGAATTATTATTGATGTTATGATTTTATATCAATATTAGTATTTATTATCATTAGCTTTTATTTCATATTTCTTATTTTAATTTTGTGATTTTTTTGAACACTTATATTTAAGCTATGGTTTACTTTTAAGTGTTTATTTAGTACTAAATGAAATATGTGAAAGCTTGTAAGTAATTTGTAATGACTTTATATTGTTATTTACCAATCCCTGGTGTAAAATGGTAGAACGAAACCCAAAAAGAACATATTTGACATTTAATGGACGCTTCGTGGAGAGACTAACTAACTAACTAAATAAATACATATATAAACTTTCATTAACATACTTTTTTTTTTAAATAAAAATATAGTCTATTTTGCAACAAGATTTTTGGAACAATTAATTTGATACTTTCAGGCGTGTGCTTGCTTGAGAGTTTGTCATCAAACACCGGTTCTTTTTCTGAGCATGTCTTGCTGCATGTCCTGTTTTCAGTCTCTGATTACTGTACTATATGTCATTGGCCAGAGAGAGCGAGAGCAGGCTCAGTTAATCTGGGTTTGCCCAGGCTGCAGGGCTGCGCTTTAATTCGTTGCTCTCTCAGCAGTCTGTCAGAGCTGATCCCGGATCAGAGGTGTCCAGGCTGTCTCCCAATCAGCCCAGGGCAGAGTGTCCTGCGGGCCTGTCACCAGCACAGGCGATCAGACGCCCCGGGAGCCTCTAAAAGCGGACACACTGTGCTGCCACACGCCCTTTGTCTCTGGACATTGTTATGCTGCCAATTTATGAATTTTTGTACGAATGATGGAAACACTTAAGATGCCAGCTATTTGGTCTCAGGTAGAGTACAACTTAAAATTACTGTGGATTGTCAGTGGTTATTTAGTGTGACTGATTGTTATAAATAACAATAAATCAATGTTCTTACAAGTGCAGGCTTTTGTACATTTTTATGATCCCAATGCATCCAACAAATCACATTACACATATGTTGATGTTAAAAAAAATACTTAAAAATATGTCACAGTTTCCACTAGATATTAGGCATCTATGTTTTCAATAAAAATTTTAATAAGAAGAAATTTCATTTGAGCACAAAAATTGATTTACGCATCAAATATTACTTTTAAAAAAATAATAATAATCAAATAATTTTATATAATAAAATACTCAATTTTTGAGGTACAACTCACCTGTCAACAGTCAAACATAACTGTCTTTTTACTTTATCTTTAATTGGTTTGTACTATTAGCCATAGGTAAATTCAACACAACAACTGATTGTAAGCTTTATCAAGGCTAGTAAATTACAAGAGCCAGGAGCTCTTCTCTCTCCTCCTCCTCCTCCTCCATTCTGTCCACTCAGACAGAAACAAATCAGTAATGACCTCTGTATAGAGACTAATGCAAAACCACTTTAAAACTATATCTTCTATCATTTCCTGTATTATTGTGACACACACATGGTCAATGTTTAAACTGATTTTGAGCCATATTTGTGTACCTCGTCTGATTATTTTAATGTACATATGTTTTTAATTTATTTGTATTATTTAGGGCTGGGTGACTAATCGAAGGTGCCCAGCCCTAATAATATTATTTTTAACATAACATTATGCTTATTATTAAAAAAAAAAATTAAAACAATTAATGACATTATTCTTGTAACCATTATATTAGTTTCATTTTTATTTCACTTTTGAATGCATCTGCAATCGCTAGGTTTTCTAAATTGATCTGAGCTTTTTCAAATTTCTTATTTACTTGAAATAAAAGACCAAAAAAAAAAAAAAACTATTCCAACTGAATATAGTATATAGCATGAAAAGACACCCTCAAAAGCGCACAAATAAAACAGTCTGCCTCTGCCGACTCTTTCCACCATAATCCATTCAATCTACCTCCAGCACACAGCATGCCTAGATATTCCTTAAAAATGTCCATATAAAGGCAATGACAAAAGCGGAGTTCATAAGAGGTGGAGAAGCAAACCCCATGATTTCTTTCTCCTGTTGTTTCCAGCCGTAGCCTGTTTCCATGGAAACTCAGCCGGAGACAGAGCTGTGGATAAGGGCACACCCCTTCCCACCTCCCCCTGCCAACCTGTACGCGGGTATGCAAGTGAAAGTGTGCTGTCCATTGTGTTTCCAACTGCCACCGGCAATGACGAAGACATCCATTCATGCACATTTACTAGAACACTGCAGGTCTGTGCACTTCAGAGCAAAAGGTGCGTGAATGTTCCTCAAAATAGTGGTAGAATCTAAATATCAGTCTCGCTATCATCATCATCGCCCCGCCCAAATCTGACCCCATTTCCTCTGTGTTGCTCCAGAGGTTTTTGGGTGGAGTCCATGTTTCTATGTGCCTGACTGCTTGCGGTGCCACCCATCTTCAATATCCGCCCCACCCCATTATGCAAACCTTGTTTTTCCTCTCCTTCCTCCCCTGAAGCTGACCGAGACACCCAGTATTTAAATCCCTCTTCCAGCTCGCAGGATGCCCAGCCCTGCCCAATCATTTGGGACAGACACCCTTTCCCAGATAAACAAGAGGTTGAGCAACAAACAGCTCTCTTGTGCCCTCCGCTCCAGCCGAACACCATTTGACAGCTACACCCAGAGCATCGTGGCTCGGAGCCACAGTATTAAAACTCACCCTACAGGAAACCAGCCCTAAACAGCAGTCCCAGAGTGCCGTCGGTGAGGTCGTCTCCAGAGTTTGGGAAGGCACCGTGCAAGATGTGTGCTTCTGATTAGAGCATGCAGTGAAAGGCTGAGGCCTGTCTGCATGACCCTGGATTTTAGACAACAACTCCAATTCTGTGTTTGAACAAAGCAATTTCACTATTCTGTTTGTTAGAAACAGCAGTAAGCTGTAGTTATAGGGTGAGAAACAGAATTTCTCATCCAACCAGACAATGTGTTTTTGCAACTGCTTAGGGATTCTATGATAACATCTGTTTTTTTCAGTATAAACATATTTGTATGGTATATATGGTAATTTCTTCAAGTTTGGGGGCCTTTAGCTATGTGGACATTTTGAAAATAGCTAACTTTTTACAATCTTGCTAGTAAATTGAATTAGTCTATTAACAATGTCTAACGTATCCTCTAAGATAGTTGTCATTTTTGTAATTATTTTCTCCAAGTCATAAACATTTCCAGCAAATGTTAACAGTTGTTTTCAAAATTGAATAATTCATTCATTCATTTTTATTTCGGCTTAGTCCCTTTATTAATCAGGGGTCGCCACAGCGGAATGAACCGCCAACTTATCCAGCATATGTTCCAGCTGCAACCCATCACTGGGAAACATCCACACACTCTCATTCACACACATACACTACGAACAATTTAGCTTACCCAATTCACCTATACCGCATGTCTTTGGACTTGTGGGGGAAACCGGAGCACCCGGAGGAAACCCACGCCAACACAGGGAGAACATGCAAACTCCACACAGAAAAGCCGGGAAAAGCCACAGAAAAGCCACTGACCCAGCCGGGGCTCGAACCAGCGACCTTCTTGCTGTGAGGCCAACGTACTACAGACTGCACCACCGTGAGGCCCCAAAATTGAATCATCACAATAAAATAATAAAAGTAAACCTTTTTTTATTGCTTGTCGAATTTAATTTTGGTCTACTTGAGAAAAAACGAGGAGGTTGTGTTCACAGTCACTTGAATTTTAGTTTGCTTGGTTGCCATCTAACAGAGCATTCACACCATGGCAATTTTTTAGACAACATTGTTTGTCAAATTACAATTTGAGATGTCTTACAGGTCAAGTACCACATTAAACAATACACAAATCAAATCTGCACTCAAACAGTACTAGCATTTGGCTGGTGAAGGATGTTCATTCCCCTTGCTGCTTATTTGAGTTGGAATTAGGCTTTTACTTTATGTGACCTGCACTTCAGAAAGAAGTCACACAGCACATACTCCCTAACAGCAGGAAGTGCACAGGCAGCTGAGGACAATCAACCCCATATCTGCATGTCATTATGAATTCTGCAGTGCTTTTTCCCTGAAGAAAGGGCAGAGAGAAATGCTGTTGTCTGTAGCTAGTCTTTTCCTAAAACAAACATGAACAAAACAGATGCTTTTAATCAGCATTCATTTTTTTCCCTTATTCCAGCTATGTATCTCCCCCCGCGATCCCAATTTCATCAGATTTCAGCATTCCCCTCGAGGCAGTGCTTCACCCAGGGGCACAAGAGTGATCAAGTAAGTAATTCTCAAATACAAACTCCTAACCTGTTTCATTAAAGCATCAACTGAACAGTGGAACTAAAGGAAAATGAAGAATGAATTAAACCCGAAAGAAATTCTCACCTTTATCCTGGCACCTGGCCTCATCCAGGAGAGGTAACATGATGGTGGAGCTGAGGGTGGATGGGGAACGTACGGCTGTGGTGTACATGAGGGGCAGTGACTGCACCACCACAGGGATACGGTGCACCTGGCTGGGCAGTTTACTAGGGCTTGAAGGGGGGACGGGGTGAATGATGTGCAAAAACTGCTGGCCCCTAACTCCATGAGAAGACCCCACCAAGGACCCAGGTGTCAACACAGAGGGCATTCCAGAGGATACGGAGGCGATGACGGAAGGTGAGGATGACGATGATGAAGAGGAAGATGGAGAGAAGGCTGAGGTAACAGGTGAGGTGTTGGATGAAGGAGATGACGTCCGTGTCTTGTTGATGGACAGGTCCACAGGCTCCGTTTGAGTCTGGAATTGATCGGATGAGAGCAGGTCTTCTGGAGGTTCTGCCTTCACTTTGCTGAGCAGAAGCGGCACTGCCTCCATATCTGGATAGCCGTGCACTTTGGGTGACTGTAAGGAACAAACGCACAAATCGAAGTGGTAATTAGATTGCTTAAAACTGAATTAGTAGACATGAATCATTTTAGCTTTAGATCCAGTTCAAACAAGCTGTGTGTTCGTAAATCAATTGTCGCACTGTGTCTTCTGGACCTTCTTTTGTAAAGTCCAGAACATGGACAAAATATACTAACAAAAATAACATCATTGTTTAGACAGGATCTGTCAGCTCCCCATATTTGTCTCCCAAAACAACATGTAAATAAAGCACTAGCAGACAAAGCGTTCCTCTCTGCAGTAAGCATGTGCAGTGAAATGATCGCTTTTGAGCGGGTGGCTAATCATGACAGAGCAGCTCATTAAACCGACGGGAAAAGTTCTCGAATTGCGAAGGCAGATGTGATAAACGGTCTGCTGCAGAATCACGGCTCGACTTTGTTTATAGACTCACTTTTCTTTATGCACCCTGAGTGGGCCTGTAGCAAATTACAGTTTCTCCCCCTTGAGCTCATACTATTTTTACTCTGGACACGTGGAGTCAGTCAGAGTGTTACCGGCCCATGAATCAGCAGTATGTGGTACAATAAAACTGCATTTGAATTCAAAACAAATGTCAGGCTATTAAATATGCTGACATGAGCCGTAAAAAAACAGGTTGGGTCATGCAGGGTTCAGAGGGCATTGTCACAGGTCAGGACACATGACCTCAAGGTCATGGTTACAATACAGATTTGACTGGGCAGAGAAAAGAACAGTATTTTCAGAACAAAAAGAGCCATTTTTGCAAAGTGTGACAGTACTGACAACAATGGTGATTAGTCTCTTTCAGGAGTTGTTGGGCTAAAAGAGAAGCACAATGAAACTGTGAAAAAGCTCTACTCCATTGACCGGTGGGGCTGTCATGGGATTAAAAGGTTGGCAAATAAACTGAAAAGTCAGTTGCGGGACAGCTGAAAGGATTACTTTTTGCATTTGAAAGCGTGCTGCTTTAGCATTCTTAAATAAATAAAAATACTACATTTATGTATTTATTTATGCATTTAATGCAAGTTTGTTTTACATAATATACATAAAATCAAAGTATTATACATATGTAATATATATCTAAGTATAAATAAAAAAATCTCTAATATATGCACACGATATGCACAGGTTAATTTTAAAAAATCAAAATGTCACATTTCTAAACAAATACATCAAACTGGTTCAAAACACACATCAAAGATGTCCTCTTTGGTCAAATTTCATGGGTTAAGCACTTGCTTAGCCATGCTTCTTTTTATAATTATCCATGACCCTTATGGCAACTGAAATAACCCTAAAACCCTTGAGTTAAATGCATTTTTCTTCTATTCTTTATTTTATAAATATATTTTATTACTGGCACGCAATCTAAATTTTTCTTTAATAAATGCAAGACATGGTCAGTTTTGAGCCATTTTAGTATTTCAGTTTCAAAAACCACTGCACAGCTGCACAAACAGGGTAGTAATCAAACCCAGTGAGTGAGTTTCTATTAGCATAGCATGCAATCAGCAACCTGCTAATGAGGGTTGTATGAAAGGGAAGGGTGGTGCATTTAATGACCAATCAGCATCATGCTTAACAGACTCACTATCTAATTGAAAAACCTGCCTCAGTAATACCTAAGAGATGCTTTGTGCTCCTATACAAAAAGACAAACTAGTCATTTCCTTGCTAAAATCCTTTTGAACAGCGATGCAACCTCTATTTTTTTCCCTGCTTAAAAAGACCATACGGTACAGTGTTTGTCTGTTGTGAACTCTCGGTCTAATTCTATTGAATTCTGTGATGTTCCCTTCAGGGTATGCTTAAGAGGCTTTATATTTTTTGTTTGTGTGTATATAGGACATTGTGTGGAGCTGTGCCTGCGGCCGCTGTAGCCTCAGGCCTTTGCGGCCCCATTGAGACAAACCTCCTTCTCAAATAGACCTCATCTCCTCTCTTTACACTAGTCAAAGAGCTCTGAATTGTTTTACTGTTTTTATTCTGTTCGAAAACAGAAAATAAAACCACCAGATAAAACCAGCAAATGATTAAGAACTATACCCGTGAGGAGCTCATTCTTATTCAGAATATAAATAAAGTAAGAATACCTTGCTTTAGTCCGCTTTTTCTAAACACATGCAAGTCAAGTGTAAGGTCAGTAGGTGGAGAGTAGGTGGTCTTTTGTGGCTGTTTCAATGCATTTGACCACATGGGCAGTAACACAACGAAGCAATCCGATTTAATGTATTTCTGACTACCCTTGGAATTGGCAGAAAACTAAAAAATTCTAGAACCTGTTCACATGCGTATCTACTTGTGATGGAATTATTATTATCCAGGTGTAAACAGGGCATCATGTAAAATCTAATTAGGAAAGAAAATCCAAAACTGTAAATTATATTAAATGTACTGTAGCACACATGACCTCCTTTCATATGGAATAAAAAAAAAATCTAAGGTTTTGATGTGAGGGAAAGGTTGCTTTTGGATGCAGACTCCTGTTCCTGTTTAAAATACGAGTTTCTGTAGAAATGTTTTCAACCTCAACCGCTTGCTCCTCCATACTTTCCACCTTGGCTGTTTACTTATGACTTTCACTTTTATTCGGTGGTCATACATAAGATCTCAGTTAAGCAGGTGAGGGCATTAACTGGGGCAAAGCACTCTCAGCAAGGTCTTGGCAAGTGGCCACCGGAACGACGACTATGTTTGAATGATGAGATGCACTTCAAAGAGCCATTGTGTAGGTTGCACACTTCCTGGTGCTTGGCAGCGTTTCTGCACATATGGATGAATACGTCTACCAGCCTTTTGCAGGAAGGAAACAAGGTGTTGCTATGCTGGCTTGTGAAGTAGAACACAACGAGGGTATGTTGTTGGCTGTCAGACACAACTATTCACAAGTTCTCACTCCAAGAAAACAGTGCATCTATCCATTTATGCGTTTGTGCTTTTCATTAACTGTGGAGCAGCTCAGTGAACAGTGCCCTGTGGAATCGATGGAACAAGTAAAATGGAAACACTTCTTTTAAAGTTTACTTGGGTAAAAGTAAACAAAAAAGTCTTACTTTTTGGAAGTATTACTAACAAATCTATTGACATATGTGTGCTGATAAAAATGCAACATAAATACAGACGCCATGTAATCCAAAATGTTGCCTTTTTAAGAAGAAAGCATTCTCCCATATTTGGCTTATATTGAGTTAAACTTGTGAATTCAGTGAATTGTTTCCTGGAGACTTGCTCAGACTAGAACATTTGAATCTGTGAGTTATCAACTGGAGACTCTCTCTGGCAGAATCAATCTGTGCAGACTCGCTCTTAATGAAACACTTAAATCAATAAATCAATAACTGAATACTTGTTCTGACTGGTTCATTAGACTCTGTGAATTGCTAACTGGAAACTTGCTTGGACTCTAACATTTGAATCTGTGAATTATCAACTGGAGACTCTCTCTGACCGAATCAATAAAGTGAAAACTCGCCTTAATGGAACATTTAAATCAATAAATCATTAACTGGATACTTGTTCTGACTGGTTCATGTGAATCTGTGAATCACTAACTAGAGACTTGCTTGGACTCAAACATTTGAATCTCTGAGTTATGAACTGAAGACTCTCTCTAACCAAGTCAATCAGTGAACACTCGCTCTGAACAGAACATTTGAATCAATAAATCCTTAACTGGATACCTGTTCTGACTGGTTTATTAGAATCTGTGAATCGCTAACTGGAGACTTGCTCAGACTTAAACGTTTGAATCTGAGTTATCAACTGGAGACTCTATCTGACTGAATCAATCATTGAAGACTCGCTCTAAATGGAACATTTGAATTAATAAACCATTACCTGGATACTTGTTCTGACTGGTTCATTAGAATCTGTGAATTGCTAACTAAAGACTTGCTCTGAACAGATTGTTTGAATCAGTAAATCATTAACTGGACAGTCACTGGAGTTGTTGACTCAATGACAGATGAAGTCTTCACTTTAAATCATCTCAACACATACATTTTTATTAAAACATTATTAATTTCGTTAAACAAAACAAAACAAAAAGACCTCCTAGAACTCTCTTGTGAGTTCCTAGGGGGGTCTTGGATCTCACTTTTAAAACCACTAATACAGCTTATATTTGGCCAGTACTCTGCCTGGGATAATCGTGAACACTACATGTGCACTTAAGGAAGTAGCATATGAAGAAATAATGACTCTCTAATGACTCTCTCTACAGCATCTGTGTATAGGCCCTGCCAAAATGGCTGCCCTGGCTGCAGTGGCCCTGACTGCAGGCACTGAGAGCATTCCTGCTCCAGCTGTGGCTCTCCACATCAGAGCCGCTCCACATCCACAGGTCTGGGTGTAATTAGCGAGGAGGTGGGCGTGTGAGGGGTGAAAGAAGCAGAGGGTGGTACAGTGTGGATGGGAAGTTTGTATGAAAAACAACTGTTCTCTTACCCCTCTCTCAGATTCCAGAGGTTCTGCTTTGACTCGGACTGCAGGCATTCCGTCTAGCATTAACATCCTGTTATTGATGGCGTCTGTGAGGAGAGAAAGAGAGAGAGAGAAAAAGAGAAAGGCATGAGAAAGCCGCTGCGTGTGACTCCTCTCACCTTTTTCCCTGTGATTGAGTCTGACTTAGCAAAAGAATGCTCTGAACAATACTGTAGCCTACAACAATGCAACAGGCAATGATGTCATGATGGTATGCAGTTAGCAAAACAAATGCACCTGGGATGTTTTTGACTGATATTTTAAACCTAAAGTGCTGTAAAGAATGAGCAACACATAACATAGAATCTTGTCCAAACTGAGGATAAGTTTTAGTATCAAGTTGTGCGTGTGTGTGTGTGTGTGTGTGTGTGTGTGTGTGTGTGTGTGTGTGTG
>CAIGQW010053321.1:11284361-11317575 GCA_903798125.1 Danio choprae
ATATATATATATATATAGTGTCAATATATGCCATGATTACTGTTTTAACAAACAGTAATGAAATGGATATTGAATTACTAACAAAAGTAACAAAATTACCATAGTCTGAGTTTGAATAAAATAAAATAAAATAAAATAAAATAAAATAAAATAAAATAAAATAATGCCATGAATGTTTATGGCAAGACCTTCATATATATTTTTCATATATATTTCATATATATCATTAGAAGCTTGAAAACCAAGCGTTTTTTATTTTGCCAATTCTTCTGCTTCTAATCTGGAACTGCAGGCTTCAAAGAAAGGTTCGACCCCATCCACTTCCAGCACACCTCTCCCCTTCCCCCTTTATTTAAAGTGCAGTGGTCTCAGTGGCCCGTGCTTTAAAATAGACCTGACACAAAAACCTCAATTGCTCCGAGAGGTATGGAATGGGCTATGTGGTCACCGCTTGGGGATTTAGCCTGAGAGAGCTGGACTTAAATGCTGATGATCTGCGCTGGATCAATAAGGAATGTGCATGTGCTGATATGCTGCTCCTGCTCTATGTTTTCTCCCTCCAAGCCCTCGGTTTGCACAAGAACTGAGAATCCAACCTCATCTCCAATTCAGAAAAGCAAGCTAATGAACTGTCTCTGACCAGCAATGCCTCACAGCTCTCGCTCTCTTTCTCTGCGTTGGCTCGAGTGTGTCATATTGGATGTCTGCAGTTCCCGTATTGTAAGGTGACTAGATTTTTTAAATGAAAACCGGGACATTTCTAGTGAAGTATTGTTATTTAAATGAAGATATAGGCACGATATATATATTAAAGTATCAAAAAACACTATAACAGTGTTATATATTTTATGACTTATGTACTCACAGCATACCAAATGTTTCGAAGAATGTTCAAAATAAATCCAGAGAAATAAGAAATTTTAGTGACATGGACCATTTCCTCCTGTGTCACCATACTAATGACATCATACATTCTCGAATTGCAGTTTGGTTTTATAGAAAACAGGAAAACACCTAAGCCGCTTAATTATTTTTACATAACACAATGGGAAATATACCATGTCTCCAAAATTGCAGTCATTTCCATACATTGCATTAGTCAATATAGAACAATATAATCAATATAGATGAATCGCAAATAGTAACTAAGACATCTCAAATGTAAAAATAAATAAATAAACACCCACAGCGACAGTATGAATTTTGAGAAGATATTATAATCCAATAAAATCGACTGAATATGCCAATTCATTCTATGGAGCTCTTGTTTACAACAGCAACTTCTGGTTTTACTTTTTTCTATCAGTAAATACCTATTAGTTTCATAATAATACTAAAAATATTAAAGGTAGTAAACAAATAAGGAAATTACAAACTGTCATATGTAATAGCCAGCATTTTGTGAATGATTTTAATTTACAGTGATTGTGAGTGATTGTAATCCACAAATTTAAATCAATCACTCAATAAGGGCAGCTAAAGCCTAGACAAACCACCAAAACCAGGGCCTATACATTAAAAAAATAAAAACAATAAGGATATCTGGCGGTTACCCTACAGTACTCTCTGAGTTACGGTAATTTGATGGTAACCACAAAAGTGAAAAAAAAAAAAAGTTTTTTTCTTTTGACAAGTCATTCTGACTAATGAGCTGTCATGTTGTGGTAAAGTCACATTGATTCAAGTCATTAATCCACTTTTGATGAACCCAACCCATTGTAATCAGTCCCTGACTGACATCTGACCAATACACTGACAATCTTCATCAGTGATTTCTCCAATGAAAAAAAAATCCACTATTTTAGAGCATACACAGTGAGACTCTCTGAACAATACACCAATTATTTCCCTAAGCTTCAATAATAAAAAGTAACTCTCCCGATTAGTAACGCATATCCTGTTTTTCACCAAAACACGACTGCTTGTGATTTGATTGACAGGTAGCAAGAAAAAAAAGAAAAGCCTACATTCACAGCTGTCCTCTGTGTTCAAGTAAATCCATTTAAAGGTGTCCAAAGCTAACTTTTAGGGGCCATCTGTGTTCCTACCAGCTGTGGACCGCAGGGCTGCTCTGTTTGCTGGAAAGGTAAAGTTCTTTCCAAAGAAAACATCACACACAGATGAGCAAACAACAACACTGTTTCACACTCGAGCTGTGCACTGTCAGATGCTTAGGGCAAATATTCACCTCTATACTCAGTGCAGTGTGATTCACTCATCTAAACTCATAGTCTTCATATGGAAACAGAAAAGTTTGAAGTTAGTACAGTTCAAAAAATAACCACATTTTTTAATGTGAAATATTTTTTAAATATATAAATATAATGTAAATAAAAATGAAAAAGAAATATTTTGCAATTATTGACTTGATTTGCCTTAAAATAATTACAACTTAAATAGATAGTTAAATAATAGTAAATAATAAAATAAATAATACAAACTACAGACCTATATTTATAAAATATTAATACAGATGACAAAACCAAAACTTTAAAATCCATACAAAATATAAAAATAAATCTAAATAATATTAACAATTACAATAATGAATATTTAAATAGCACTGTAAATGGAAGGGGTGCTTGACCAGCCGTCATCAATTACCTAACTTATTTGATGATATGCATTACTCTTATTGCCCAAATTTAGTAACCTATACAAAAAATCCTAGCAACTAAATAGCACTGCACTATTATATTTATGCATTTAGCGCATACGTCTATCCAAAGTGACATACAAAAAAATAAACAAAACATTCATTGTGGTGTTGTAAGGTGACTAGATTTCTGAAATCAAAACCAGACATTTCTAGCAAACTGTTGGTATTGTTATAGACAACAAGATAAATATAAGATTAAAAACGCACACTTAGGGCAAGTCAAGACCAAATAATCCATAGTTTACAGTGATTACAGTTACAAACAGATAGCTATTCTGAAATTACTGTATGGTTAGCATAGCTAGCATACAGCATGTATATAAGCTATTGATAACAGTGAAAAATTATTCTGCCAACCATTATAGTTTTGTCCAGTTTAACGTTTTATTGTATAAAAGTGTTTCATCCAAAGTGACTTACAAAAATTTTTTTAATCAACAGCACTAGTTCACCTTAGCAACAGCACAGGTTAGCATCAGCATTTAACTTAGCACAGATTAGCGGCACTCCCATTCTCTTCAGCAAAATCAAGTCTTGGTAAAAAGACTGGTGATTTTCTGTAAATAATAGCAATTCAACGGCACACTTAAATGCCACTTGCAGTTACACAACTGCCATCAAAGCCATTTAAAGAGATTGTCTACGGGCATTTCATTCACAGCATGTCATTCTGCTGTCACATCACATGGACATAAGAGAAGTGCTATGTATAGCTGTGCAGGTTATACAACGCGTTCAGTGTGTGAAGTGTGTTTGCGGAGGTGGATGGAGGTGTGTGGGTGGAGGTGCTGGAGTGTTTTATCATCAGTACAATAGCCCACTCCTCATGTCTTGCGGGGTTGGACGAATCCTCCAGCCTTAATGCTGAAAAGCTTCTTTAAGATGCCTCTCTGCAGTCTTTCAATGCCTAACGCACAAGAACCCCTCCCCCGACACATAAACAACCAGCTACAAAAACAACAACAACTTACTTTCTAGTTTGCGAATGAATCACCTACAGGGTCTTAGTCCAGCTTTACAGCTGGTGTTAAAGAGATAGTTCACCCAAAAATGAATATTCTGTCATCCTTTACACTCCCCTCACTTGCTTGTTTGATTTAATTTTTTTCTGTTGAACCAAACAGATGACATTTCGAAGAAAGCTGGAAATCATTGAACCATGGACGTCAGTGGTTACAGGTTTTCAGCTTTCTTCAAAATATCTTCTTTTGTGTACAACTGAAAGAAACTCATGAAAGTTTTATTTACTTCAGTGTGAGCAAATAGTTTAATAATTTTATGGTGTGCTATCACTTTAAGATGCATCTCTTTTATCAACTTTGGACCACTGGATGTGTGAATGTGTAGCATTTGTTTCAGAATTTTCAATCTAGTATTGTGTAATATACCCTCACAGTTTACAGTGCATATTGCCACTATGACTGACTGTAAATTGATGTACTCAACATTTGAATGTTAAATATGCTGTGTAAATATTAAGGCAGTGAAATCATTTAATAGTCTTTATGAATTAAGTTTCCTTCTCAATTCCCAAACAGAGTACAGCATATACCGTTTTAACATTTTCATATACAGTTGAAGGCAAAATGATTATCCAATAAAATTATTATTTAAAAACATTTTCAACACATTTTTCAATATTAAACATAATAGTTTTAATAACTAATTTCTAATAAGGAATATCGTTTGCCTTTGCCGAGATTGACAGTACATAATATTTTACTATTTTTCAAGATACTAGTATTCAGCTTAAGGTGCAATTTAAACATTTAAGTGCTTAACTAGGTTAATTAAGTTAGCTAAGCAAATTAGGTTACTTAGATAATGACTGGAAAACAGTGGATTGTTCTGTAGTCAATCAAAAAAATAAATTTTTTAAGGGGGCTAATAATATTGACATAAAATGTATTTAAAAATAAATAAATTTAAAAACTTAAAAATAAACAAACTGGCATTCAAATCTTCCTCCATTTTGTTAGCAACGCCTATTTTCCAACAATCCAATTGGCTGCCAAATTATTATTTTTTTAAATAATTGAAAATTTACAGGGGGGCAAATAATTTGTGAAATGACTGCTTAACAAACATTTTAGTAAAAAAGAAAAAAAGAATAATATTTATTAACTTACTTTTGGAGCTGTTCATTCAACCACATGACCGTGTACAGCCCAACAGCAATCCAAACCTATGCGTTTTCAACCACCTCCAGATGTGGAAAGTTGATCTTACAGACATCATCTACACCTTTATTTAGTATTTGGATGGATGAAAATGCATCTTAATATCAGGTGTAAACAGGGCCTAAGTGGGTTAAATGTGAACTGGATGGACGTAGACCAAAATCTACATTAGATCTAGCATTTGAGAACGTGCATATTTACACAGCTCACATCCTCTTGTAGACCCTCCTACACACATTCTCTGATTGAGCAATGGCATTTGTGCCAAACAAGAACACACACTATCAACAACACACACAAAACGAGGCACAGTCATCTTGCACGCTCTGTTTTTCTCTGCAAATCTATAACCGCTGTGACTGCCACACTGAGTCAAATAACAACTAAGAGCAACAATTCAGAGTTCAGCACACTTGAACATTAAGTAATACAGGAAGTCCTCATGGGGTATTTTTAACTTGAAATTTGACCCATTCTGGCACCCATAGCCTCGTTTAATAGAATAAGCAGCTGGTTTTGTGGTCATGCTTCATCTGCAATGTCTGCTTTTTGGTTTATTTTTTTAATGTTTTCCGCTAATATCCAGACTTAGGTGCCAGGAGTCTAGGCATTAACAGTCTGATAAAGAAATTAAATAGTACAATAATTGTTTTTTTAGAAAGATATATTAAATGTAAAATGTCCTAAATATGCTAAAGCTGCTTTTGAAATATGTACATATTTAAATTAGCTTCACTTGGAGCACAAACTTTTAGAAGATAAGTAAACCAGAAATAATACAATAAAAACATTGGCAAGAAAGTGTTAAGAAAAGTAACTAAATTAATTCAGAATTAAATACATTTTCTTATTGTTCTTATTTATTGTAAAAGAATGAATTAAATTAAATACAAATTAACAGACATTGCTCTAAAAAATAAAAAATAAATCTCAATGTACACAAAAATTAAAAACAACAATTAAAAAAAATGTCCAGAAAGTGTTAAGAAAAGTACTAATAAAAAGTAAATGAACTTAGAATTACATAAGTTATTATTGTTCTTAATTATTGTCCAAAAAACTAAATTAAAAATATAAATAACATACACAATTAAATTACAATAAAAACTATTTGTAAAAAAATAAAAATAAATAAAAATAAATAATTAAAACAAAATGTTCAATTAAATAAAATATGAAACAAAAATTAAGAGTACATAAAATAATTTTTTAAAATAAATTAAAGAAAGAAATAAAACATTAAAAATAACAGAAGAATAAAATATAAAAAAATATATAATACAATAAAAGAAAAGAAAAATGATAAAATAAAATACACTTAAAAATAATCAAATTCAATTACATCTTTTTCTTAACATATATAAAAAACAATTAAATAAAACAAAAAAGATCTAAATAAAAAATAAAATAATATATTCTGCAATCACTGGCTTACTCTATAGAATAAGCAGCTGGGATTATACTCATGCTTCACGCGCAGCATCTGCTTTTCAGTTTGCTCTTCCACTTTTTCTACTAATCTAAAGCATTAGGTGCCAGATATGAGTCTTCAGTCTCCAGAAGGAAGTTATACTACATGACATGGACTTACTTTCGAGTCTCTCAAAGCTGAGCCATGCATGCTGTGCTTTTCCTTTGGACAGTAATTGACTCCATATGTTGTTTGCATAATTTCTCAACCCCTTGATCGCCAGACCTGTAACTACTAACAAAGTTCATGCACATCTCAGAACATCCTACCGACAGTTTCTGAGCACCCTGAAAAAATAGACAAGCCAGAACAAATCCTGGACATAATGTTGTGATTGGGGGGATTATATTGTATGTATACTTTTTTCCATTAAGGCAAGGCACAGCATGCAAAAATGTTTTTTTCACGTAGCTTTAAATTTTGTTTTATTTTTTTTGGCCTGTTTTTTTTCTAATGCTAAGAAAACATCCGAAATACACATTCAAATGTCTCTGTTTGTCACGTCTGTTTGTGTCTGTAGATTTCAACAATACATATTTTTAAATGCAGTTTTCTCCAAATTAGTTTTTTCTTTCACATTCATTGCCATAAATAACTTTTTTAATATATGTATTCTGAAGGTTTTTTGCAGATGCATATGTTCAAACATAATTTGGATGGCTTTTATACATAATGTTATTCTGCAGATGTATTTTATTTAATTTTTTTACTGTATTTATTTATCATTTTATATTTTATTTTATATTTAATGTTTTTAATTTATTTTTATTTTATTTTATTCTATTCGTTTATTTATTTATGGAAAGATAAAATGAGATCCCCTCTGTAAAAACTCAACACTAATGTGTCAAAAAAAAATGAAACAAGAATTTTAAACCTGGACTTCTCCCTATATTTAGTATGTTCTGTTAGAAATGTATGCATATTTAATGATATAACGCCTCAGTTTAAATATGTAAACAGCTAAATATGTTTAAGAATTAAATAAAAATTAAAACTATATATATTTATAGAAAAATAACTAAATATATAAGAATTGTTTGTGATTGTTATAATGAAATCAATGAACTGGGGAAATACGGTGATAACTACAGTTTTGGCTCATTTTCCCCCTCTTTTTTTTCCCACATTCACCAGCAGTGCCTTGCCTTAAGTTCCCCAAAGTCATCTCAGGTTAAGGGACGGCAGTTAGGTGTGCTAACGGTGTTGTCATGACGACAAGTAGAGTACAGCACATAGATAAGAGTACAGCGCAGGTCTGGTCGTCTTCATTTCTCTCACCATCAGCCAGAGCCACACCATGTCTAATTACTAAAAAAAAAAAATCTAACATACATTACTGTGTAAATAAATCATGTTCTGAATGCTCTACAACAGTGAACGGTTTATCTGGAGTCACTGATATGGTGTCAGTTGTTGTGAATGATTTGTGTGTTTGTAGATGTCGAATTCCACATCTTGCTTTGTGTGTCAGAGTGTTGAACAATCACCACCCCTTCACCACACACAGCTTCAGTAAACAAACCAGTGCTGGACACAAGGGTCAAGGGTTGAACACACCAGAGGACACGCACTGGAACATTTTGTCAGCTTAGCGAAATGTTGAAATGAAAATGAAGAGAGGGATCATTAGACTTGTGTGGTTTCTGTAGCCACAAGCCCTTCTTTCACCTATGCTTTGCTCTTGGTTTGCTTTTGTGTCTAGATGCTATACACTGACATTTCTGGAGAATGAGAGTGATCACCCTTGCTTTTTTAGAAACATTAAATGGAATAAAATAAAATAAAATATATCCATTTAAAATAAAATAAATACAAAAATAATAATAATAAATAAATAAAATTCATCAAAATAAAAACAAATAAAATTTTCTAAAAATGTACAGAAATCTCAATGCACAGAGAAATACAATAAAAATATAATTAAAAAAACTAAATAAAAAAAATATTTTAAAAAAATCTATTAAATAAAATATTAAATTAAATTTGATAAATTTTAACTCTGAGTACATAAAATAACTAAATAAAAATTACTTTTTCTTAGAAAATTACAATAATTGAAAAATGTCTGTAGATTACATTACATTTGTAATGTATTTTATCTACTGTATCTACCTAAATATGGCTTAGACAGACATACAGACAGACAGACAGATAGACATAGATAGATATTTTTGAGTCCAGACTGTATCTTTGCTTACAGTGAAATTATAAACTGTTTAAGAAATATACAGTGTACATCAAACAGAAAGTGAGTTTATGTAAATGAGTAAGGACATAAGTAGTGTCATCCATGTCCCTCTTGTATTATCAAAACAATCACGATATTACTTTCTGAGTTGGCAAACAATTCTGAGTCATTAATCAATGGAAGGACACCCCCCTGTCTCTGTCACATGCTTCAGTTTACTCACTGACATGCATGAAGCAGCCAGCCTGTGCGCGAACACATATTGTATGTCATGATCCGACAAGGAATGACAAATTGTTTTTCATAGTATTTCCAAGTAGGCTACGCAGTGCACTCAACAGAGAATTCTCCAGTTTAGATCCGGCTATGCAGAAAACACACCTGGATCCATCGGTGCAGTGAAGGGTATCATTAAAACGCCATGCTCTCTGTGTCATCGGACAGGTCCGACGACAGACCCAACATTAACTCAACATGTCTACGCTGAATGCGCTTTGCTTTTTAGCTGTTTGTCACTAGAGCAAGTAGTGATGCCCTGATCTTGGTTTTCATTACAAATTCAGATTGCACTTTTTTTTTTTACAGTTAAATTGGGCACATTTCAATACAGATTTTCCCAGTAGAAGGTGCTTTATGAACAGCAAGAATAACTGTTTATCTGCTTGGTGCGGTGTGGTGGTTTTTAAAGGTCCCATGACGCGATTCGAAACGCGCATTTTTGTTTGATGTGTGATGTAATTCGAAATGAAACATGAAGACGGGAAGGGACATAAAGTAGCTCCTTCCCCTTTAAAAAACATCCAGTAGTATTTTGTTTTTATTACAGATCTTCCAGAGTTGAGCTCAAGCACATATAGCAATAGCGTATTGAAGGGGGCGGGGCATGCCAGATGCTAAAGAGCATTTGATTGGTCAAAAAATTTGATGAAAAGTTGTTTATCCATTTAGGTGGAAGTGACAAACGGCAAGCTTTGGATGTTTATATCTTCTTAATATGAATTTTGTCAATGTTTTACGGGCACACAGTTCATAGATTTTCTTAAGACTGACATACTTCTAAAAACGTTATTATGCATTACACAGGAAAACATACCATCTGAACTTCTTTCTGAAGACAGTGGATGCCTTTGTAAATACTTTAATGAAACCTCCCACCCCCCAATTTAGAATATATGATTTTATTTCCAATATTAAGGTGAGCTTTTCAAATGCAGTACAACCATAATCAATGCATAAGATTAAATAAAGAGATGTACAAGTATACTTAATGAAGCCCATGTATAGTGAATACATTCTTAGTCTAGCTTTAAATAGAGATTATTGCCGTTTAAATGAACATAATATGAATTGGGCTAAAATTAATAATAATGAAATGAATCCTGTGTCAAATTTTACTAAAATGAATGCTCCTGTGAATTTTTTTCAAACTTAATGATACACAAATCTGCAGGTGATCACCTAAAATGAGCTCTAATGAAACTGCTCAAACAGTCTAATCCAGTCAAAAAACGCATCACAGAGTACAAAAGTCTGAAATTTGTTAAATGTATTACAGTTAATGAAGAATGTAATTTTTTCGTATGTCATTTTTTTTCAGCCATTCCTGTGTGGTGCTTGAGCTGACAGTACAGTACAGTACAGTACAGTATGTCTGTACATCTGTAAATGCACATCTCAGGCCTCTGTAAATGCTGTTTACACACTCTGTAGCATAAAGTTATTGCAGTTTGTATGCATGTCGACAACTGAGATCAGCTGAATTAAAAAAAATATATATATATATTGTCAAAAACAGGCTGATTTCTGGCCGGTTGATCAGTTCATCTCTAAAAGCAAAGATTGAGGGCAAAGCTGAACATTTGATCAGCTGGGGCCCGACAGCTATGTAGACCACAGGGGCATTCCTGAGTCCCCCTGGGCTGAGCCTAAGACAGATGGGGTCCGTTTGGGACTCATTCGCAGTACACATCCTGGGCTGGAGATCTTGTGAGGATTTCCCAGATAATCCCTTCAGCAAGGTGTCCAGTCTCAGACGAGATCCATCAATAATTTACTATCTTCGGCCCACCTGTGTGAAGCGTCTCCAAGCAGAAGGGCGCTAACCTTTAATCGCTGATCCGCAATGACCAGCACGGTCTACTCGTGTGCCCGGAGAGAGAGAGAGTTTTAATGGAATTCTCCAGCACAACGTAAAGCAGAGGTGATAAGCAGATACGCTGTCCTCTGATTATTGGGTCCTATTATTGAGCTCTCTATCTGGCTGATTGCTATCTCGGAGCCATGGATAAAATCCTCCAGTGCTCTTCTGATAGGGGCCATAGAGTCAAACAAATATACTTCACAAAGTCAATGAATCAAATTAAAGGCTGGGTTTTTATCAGAGCGTGTCCAACATGCTTGAATGGAGATACACAGTATATGTACAGTACATACAGTCAGATAGATGACTTATATGATCAATGATTTATTTGATTAAAAAAATCTGTTGCACAATCCTTCAGAAATCATTCTAATATGCTGATTTGTTGAAAGAGTAAAACATATTTAGGATCTGTGCTACAATTATCAAACTATGTAAAACAATGTGTGATTATTTCGCTGTAATCTACTTTACTCACACTTAAGTGGTTCCAACCTTTTACGAGTTTCTTTTTTCTGATAAACACACATTTTGAAGGATGCTAAAAATTGGTAGGTATTGACATCCACAGTTTGAACAAAAATCATGATCAGTTTCCAACATTTTTCCAAGTATCTTCATTTGTGTTCAACAGAAGAAAAGAACTCTAACAGCTTTGAAACAGGGTGAGTAAATGATGACACAATTTGTGTGTAAACGATCATTTAAAAAAACTTTTCGCCAATTAAACTGAACACATCTGAAATTTATGCACTGAACAAGAAAAGTTGCAAAAACAACTTGTTTGACATGAATTTTGGACTTGTTAAAATAAAAAAATGGTCAAACTGATTGTCTTCAGTGCTGCCTGTCTGTGTAAAGAATATAAAAAAAACCTCATCGCCACAAGGCTGTGATGTTCTGGGTGGTTGCCAGGGCTTTGGCTGCGGTTGCTAAGGATGTTCTGAGTGGCTTGTAGCATGTTGCTATGCAGTTGCTAAGAGGTTATAGGTGGTTGCTAGGTGGTTACTTACTGACCTAAGACACACAAGAGGCCACCTCAAAAACACACTCCTTTAAAAGACCTCGTTCACTGTAAACCTAAAGCTTTTTGCACTCATTCTGTTGCTCTGCCAGGTAAAAAAACATAAATCTGATCACTAAGCACAACTCTTCACAACAAGCCGCACAATCTGAGGCATCATTCAAATCTTTCGCCATAAAATGTAGTTGTTTACAGATCATTTGTGGCTAGCCTGACCTATAGCATCAGCAGCAATAGTATCATTTACCAGTGTTTTATCTGAGACACACACATACACTTAATGTGTCCTGTAGCAAGGGTCTTAACCGCAGCAAGAGCATTAAATAACCTCATCTCTCTGGCAGAATAGCCTTGAGCAGCAGTGGCTGCCTCACAGTTTAAGGATGAGTGACCAACATTAGCACTGTGTAGAATCACGCACATCAGGACACAGTTACCATACCAAAGTACACACACACACACACACACACACACACACACACACACACACACACACACACACACACACACACACACACACGATCCTACCTCCACCCACAGTTCCCCACACAAACACACACACACAAATGCACATCGACCTCCACACCACTCGAATGCCTTCGCTGTCAGTTGTGTCCAGGTCTGGCGTAATTGAAAAGAACAGCCACGGGCCAGCCTACAGACACAGCACACCAAGCCAGGAGCCCGTCACTGACAGCCAGCCATCAATACCAATGACTGTTCCTTGAGGAGCAGATGACATCCACGACACCACCCATGCAACACCCCGGCGCGCACATACAAGCGCTCGCCTCCCGCCCCCTCACTGTCCGTCCTCCAGCACTCCAGTCTCTGATTCCTACCCCAGTTTGTCACCACAGTAACTCCACTCACCGGGAAGCCTGTCATCGCATCGGAGATACACGTGCCATCAGCAAACGCACTCAAACACACACACACTCTCTCTCTCACGCTCATGCATGCATGCACTACGAACCAACGGGATCAAACTTTTTCGACAGCGGAACAGTGGCCACTCAGAGACCTCCTCCTCCTCTTGCTCCTTTCCCTCGTACACACTTTTCTGACAGTGTGTCAATATTTAACCCAGAAAACCAGCTGGATATTTTTTTCTTTTCTCTAAACAGCTTAATAAAACCTTTTGCACAGTTTGAAACAGTTGAACTCATTTCAGACCACTTTACAGCGTGTGTAGCAGTTACTGTATGTTTCAAACTCAAAGGATGAAGAAAAAGAAAATTATATCATGATTGTTATATCATACTGTATCTTTGGTCACCTGCACTGTTATGAAGGCTGAACAGCATCAGACTTGTCATTTGGCGTAACACAACAGTGACAGCTGAACAAGATGTACGGAGAACAGACAAACAAGCGAGACAGAAGCATTCAAAGAAGAACAGCAAGTCAAAGCAAAGGGGAATAAAATATACACAGACCTGACCAGGAGCTGCAGAGCGACAGAAACTGTCTTCCTTATACAGTCCTCTCTCTCTGTCTGTCTGTCTGTCTCTCTCTCTCTCTCTCCCTCTCTCTCTCTCTCTCTCTCTCTGTGACTCCCTCCCCTCTCTGCTCCTCTCAGCTGCTCAGGGCAGTTCTCAGGAAATGAATGGGAGCTCACAGAGAACTGTTGTACTTGCAAATGACTTACCACGGTCACATGATCCGCTAAATGTAGGGTGGGCCGGTGGGTGGAGGCTTTATAAGCAAGAGAAGACAATATACTCTAAGCTTTAACAGCATGCATCGAATTACACGGGGCCCCTCGTGGGAGGTTTCCGACATGTCTCTGAGCCCAGGCAGCGGAGAGAGCTAGAGTACCTCCCCGTTTAAAGGGGAAGAGAGAGAGAGAGAGAGAGAGAGAGAGAGAGAAAGACAGATTTCCTCACAAAAGTGTCCTACTTTATATACATTTAGAGTTACACAATTAAAAGCACTTTACAATAAAAAGCGTAAAAAAAATGTGTGAATTAAAACTTAAAATGTGTTAAATCGTTTTAAATGATTTTATATTATTTATTATTGTGTTATGTAATTGATGATAATAATAATAATAATAATAATAATAATAATAATAATATTAATAATAATGTATTTTTTAAACATTTGAAATGTACTCAAAAAATTACGTTTGCTGTTTGTTCAATAATAAAAAGCTGAAACACAATTCTTGAGTTTTTTGAGGGGACAGCTTAATTGTTGTATGTTCAATCCACTTAAATTTGTAAAAACTACAATAACACAATGAAACCTAGCAATTTTAGTGTGTAAGACAAAAAAAAAATGCTTATTCTATTATTACTATTATTATTATTATTATTATTATTATTATTATTATTATTGCAACAGCAACACATTGTTATTACCTTTATTATTGCTATCAATAAATAATAATAGCAACAACAACTGTTATTATTATTATTGTCTTCAACAAATTTTGAAAACCTCTCAAAATTTTGAATTTATTGTCAGTTTTAGGCTACTCATTCATTCATTCATTTTCTTTTCGGCTTAGTCCCTTTATTAATCTGGGGTCGCCACAGCAGAATGAACCACCAACTTATCCAGCATATGTTTTACGCAGCGGATGCCCTTCCAGCCACAACCCATCACTGGGAAACATCCATACACACTCATTCACACACATACACTACGGACAATTTAGCTTACCCAATTCACCTATACCGCATGTCTTTGGACTTGTCGGGAAAACTGGAGCACCCGGAGGAAACCTACGCAAACACGGGGAGAACATGCAAACTCCACACAGAAATGCCAACTGACCCAGCCGAGGCTCGAACCAGCGACCTTCTTGCTGTTTTAGGCTACTTGACAATAAAATAATCGTTTTGAATTCTTGAAAGATGTGATTTCAAGTCTATGCTACAAGTTACATAATATAAACAGCTCCTAATTTCACTGGTCTTATATACTTTAGACTAAGGACTTATCTCTATTAAAATTACGCAGAAGCTATTTATTTCCGTTCGTGTAAGCACACATAAGGGAACATTGCGAAGGCTTGACGGTGGTCTGTTGAAGAGGCAGCTATGGTTTCAAGATGCAGATTTACTCTTCCGGGAATCCTAATTAATGTATAGGAAACAGAGCTAATTTGCATCTCTGATAGACTTTGTGTTCCAAGCCCACAAACACACGCTAATGGGGTTGATTATGCTTTGAAGAATATGTTAGTCTTTACCTAATTCCCTTTGAAAAAAATTACTTTTTTCTTTAATATTGCAATTTTGTTATATATGTTTTTTTTAATGTTTCAAAAAAATCAATTATTTAAAAATCATTTTACACATTCAATACCATTCAATGATTGGTTCACCAATGATTGGTTCATTTCTATCCCTTCACTTCGTCTATTCAGCGAAAACTCTGACGCTTTAGAACAGTTGCAAAGAGATCAAAAATAAACCCACATAAATCAAACCATTTAATCCAAGTCATCTGAAAAGACTTAATATGATTATGAAGCATGATATGACATGATTATTCACATTAAAACACTGAGCAGAAAACAATCTTTACATTATTCAGACTTTGGTTGTGAGTTATTGTCACACCCTCAGCTCGTTCCTGCAGTCCTAATCACCGATCTCACTCACCAACCACCACACACCACACCCCGTGAACCCTCTCCTGATTACTGATCACCCACACATGCACCTGCAATCACCACACACCATACTCAGCTCACTCACTCACTCACTGGTCGGCTGGAATCAAAGACGCATGGTTCTCCTCGTCTTCTCTCCTGTGCTCTTCCATGGATGTTCTCCTCCTCCTTCACCTATTGGATGCCAATACACCTATATAAGGGAAGTGACTATTCTGAAGTTGATGTTTACTCCTGAACTAACCTGATTGAGTGTTTGTGTGTGAGATCGCTCACTCTCTACCCTTCCTTGTGTGGCCGTGACTGTTTTACATTAAGCGGAGGGACAAAAATCTAAATTCTTTAAAAGATTTTTGATGGCATCCATAACTCCACTACCTAAACCAATTAATATTTAACACAAAGGTACATCACATTAAAAAAAAAAAAGAAATTTGCTTGATGTTCTCAGACTTAGAATGAATTATGTAATATTGATCTCTGCAAAACAGATCCCATTTTCATCATAAGAACTTTAAAATAAATACGCAATCTATCAATACACAATCATTCCGGTGAATTACTCTGTAGAAAACAAAGACTTGTATCACTGTGTCTGACGAAATGGCCATTGAAATGCTGCTCTGATGCTGCTTTATGAAATGCTATACCTCCCAGCTGCAGCCTCTGACAAGAGTGGCAATTTCCCCAGCAATAATGACATCTCGAGGAAGCGATCCTGCTCTGCCTGCACACCCAACCCAGCCTGGCACACAAAGGGTCCTGGCATGTCTTGTAAAGGGCTGAACTGGAATCAGGCGTTCCAGTGGGAGTGTGAGCCTTTATGGATTTCTGCCAGGGAACATGGCCCCATCTTAGCTCCCCTGCAAAGAGAAGGCAGAAAGAAAGACAGGAAAAAAAAGAGTGAACACCCTTGATTACAGCTGTGGCATTGAGAAAACCCAAGGCGATTAGGTGGGCTCCAATGTCCGTGTTTACCACGGTTAACTACACAGCAGGCAAACAGTTGCTGTAAAGTGATAAGATTAACCAAGCCCACGTAGGCCAACATACACACATTTACACATTGATCATAAATTACCCGCTAACAAAGATTTTGGTTCCACCAGCATTGTCCAAAGTATAGATGTGACTGTCATCCCTCCAGCAATTCTAATATATTTCTCCACTGAAAAAGACATGTCCATTTGAAAGAGATGACCTTCTCTCTTGTGTGTACCACAAAGAGATATTTCGCAGACTATCAAAACTGCTCGTTTCTACAGAACATGCTTGTAAACATATGTGACTCCCTCTGTGAAACCCCGGATAGTCACAATCTATTTTCGGGGAAAAAAGCGTCAAAAATGTAGTCATAAAAATGACAAAACATTTCTGCTTATTGCAGTAAATGATAGATTAAATATCAAGGTTTTAAGAGTACTATATTTACACTTATAACATGATAAATATTAAAATTAATGATTTTATCAACACTAAGTCTTATTATTTTGATTAGACGAAATTTCAAGAACAGTTTTTGTTTTAAAGATCAACATGTCAAGGTAACCCACTTAATTTAGGTTCATTTTATGGCTGCTACACCACAAAATAAGTTTGTTATATAGCATACTGATGCTAAGCGTTGATGAATTCCGCTTGACAAGTAAGCAGTTATGTAACATGAGGAACAGAAAGTGGATTGTTTAACTGCTAATATGATTTCAATCTCAGTGGAAATGCCACAAATTATGACAACATCTTACAGTGGATTATATTTTAAAGGATGATTAGCAAGACTCATTCTTGGATGAAGTTTGGTAAGAATTTGAAGGAAAGTTTGTCTCATACTTTTTTTGCTACATATGTAGTTAACGTGATCGTCTATAGCCAATGTAATGCTACATGAAAAATACCATAGTTATTTCTCTTGATATTTTATATATTTATCAATATTAAATTCATATATTATTATAAAAATACATTTATAAACATGTTCTAATAATATTTGATTTTACAAATTAAGCTGCTGTACTATGTCCTATAGGTTTTTTTTAATGCTTTTTGGACCATTACAGGGCCTCACGGTGGTGCAGTGGATAGCACGTTCGCCTCACAGCAAGAAGGCCGCTGGTTCGAGTCCCGGCTGGGTCAGTTGGCGTTTCTGTGTGGAGTTTGCATGTTCTCCCTGTGTTGGCGTGGGTTTCCTCCGGGTGCTCCGGTTTCCTCTACAAGTCTAAAGACATGCGGTACAGGTGAATTGGGTAGGCTAAATTGTCCGTAGTGTATGAGTGTGAATGGGTGTGTATGGATGTTTCCCAGAGATGGGTTGCAGCAGGAAGGGCATCCGCTGCGTAAAACACATGCTGGATAAGTTGTCGGTTCATTCTGCTGTGGCGACCCCAGATTAATAAAGGGACTAAGCCGAAATGAAAATGAATGAATGAATGGACCATTACATCAAAATCAGACCTGCTTTACAAAACTTTAAGAAATTTCCCATAAATGTCTTATATTTCACTGAAAATAGGAGAATCTCAGCTTTCATTTTATATATGGCAGATAGTCTGGATAATTAGGGTTCAGATTTGTTCCCGTATTAATTAGAAGCTTTTCTTTAAATTAGAATTTCTCAAAAAGATGATTTTCTGAGTCTGAAAAACAATTTGACATGGACCAAGTCAGTCAGTATTAAAGATGAAGGTTATATTTTCACAGAATATTCTTTGCATTGTGCAGAATGATTTCATGTAAAAAAAAATGATTATCTTGGTTTTCACAGTGTGGGTCACATATGTATAATTATTTAAAAACTAAACTCAATGCTGTATTACCTTGCTTCACTGTATTACCTTGCTTCATGATTTAACTAAGGTTAACATTTAATATTGGATAATCATTTGCTAACATTTCACACTGTATTGTTAACAGTGTCACTGACTGGATGAATACATGCAACCAATTTACAATGCTCTAATTTTTTATTGTCGACTGCTATTAAAATTGTGTGTGTGTGTGTGTGTTTTCCAACTACAAATGGTAATGGTTTTCTTTACACTAATTGAAACATTTTCACATCAAACAATTGCCATTTTTTCCCCCATAAACGCTAAAACCATTTTGGATGAAAAAACTATCAATAAAAAAACATATATTCCCTTCCAACTTAAAACAAAACAATTACACCCCTGTTCTACCGTGAGGTACTAGTTTTTGAGAAAGGCCAATAATAAAAGTATTAAGTGGTCTGGTCTAAGGCAGAGTGTAGAAACTGGCAAATGTGTTAATGGTGCATTATCCAAACAGATTACCCGGCAGCAGGAGCAACCTGGTAGCTGTGCAATAAATGCATCCCTGCTGGGTAACTTACCGTTGTCTGTGAGCCTGCCCTGCGTCTTAGGCAAAAAACAAAAAAAAGAAATTACTTCACACTATTTGACTGTGAAATTGGTCAGAAAACCTAGTATTATGATGATATTATGTGCACATCCTTTAGAGGTGTTTGAAAACTGTCACTATGACAATATATTTTGTTTTGGCATACTTAATGAATCAGTAACCAAAGATTCAAAGTGAAATAAGATTAGACCATGATTAGAAATCAGATTACACAGAGGTAGGCTCTGCACCCAAATCTAAAAGCTAATTTAAAAATGAAATTCTTCAAAGGTCATTATACATTGTATTATATTAAAACCATCTAAGTCGTAGACTCTAAATCCACTGCTACTGTCATGCTTTTTGCACCATGGTTGTAACAGCATTCAGTGAACTATCCTGGCTTAAGTATGGTGCAAATGATTGCATTTCAATGTAAACTCCGTTACATTAAAGGTCACGTTAAGTGCTTTGAAATGTGCATTTTTTATTTGATGTTTGATGTAATCTCCACTGGAACATGAAGAGAGGGTGGGGCATAAAGTAGCTCTTTCCCTTTATACAACAGCCAATAGTGATTCATTTTATCACAGCTCTGCAGTGAGGGCAGTTTTGAAGGGGGCTGGACATGTCAAATACTAGAGAGCATTTCATTGGTCAATATTTGATGAGAAGTTTGAATATGAGATGATGTTGTTCCATTTAGGCGGAAGTGACAAACTGCAAGCTTTGGATGTTTATATCTTCTAAATGCTCATTTTCTCACTGTTTTGTAGCAAACTGGCATATAGATACTTTTAAAACTAACATACTGATACTAATATCTAAAAAACTTTATTTTAATTTCATGGGACGTTTAAACCACAATGTTCTTCATGTGAAAAACAATCTTTTGTGGAACGGAGAAAAGATTTAAGAAACCACCAATGCAAAAAAGATACTTTTATAGAGTGTACTACAATTCTGTCCAGAAGGCTCATGTTTCCTTCGCCAATTCAACTAAAGTTTAGTCTCAAATGATTGACTACCCTTTTGATGTATAACACACAGATAATTAATTTTAAATGATTCTGTTATATGAGCCAACATCACTATTATTATTGGCCATGTTGTGGTTTATGACCTGTTCTCAATGCAAATGCCATAAATGCAATGTTTCCATTAATGCAACTTATAAAGGAGAGTGCAGTACTGTAGTTTAGGATGTGATCAGAGTCATGAATTTAGCACGTCAGAGATTCATCCAGACAAAAAAACTCTACAGTAGTCAACATTTAAAGTGGATCAAAGCCTTTAATCAAAATTGTCCTAAACCAATGTGTATCGAATGACTTATGACAACTTTGAAGAACTTTTGATCCACTTAAATGTTGAGTACTGTAGACATATCTAGGGACAAGAAAAAAAAAAATCACAGATATGTAAAGGCAGGTATGTCTTTTTTCTTACTCTATATAGTTGGAAACCAATCAGAACACCTTAGCAACCACTCAAGCACTATAGCAACTGCAAAGCAATGACCTGGCAAACACCCTAGAATCAAAAACCACAAACATTGTCTTTTTTAAGATTTTGTTTTGAAAAATCCACCAGTTCACAGAAATCCCCCCAAAAGGACCATATATGGACTGTAAAAATGGGATCAGGGACTTAAGGTCAATGGTTTTATTTCTTAACTAGTATAAAAAACACAAAAAAATAATCTTTCTGTGAAGTCTGTGTGAACCAAGCAGTCTTTTCCTGCCTAACAAGTGTATTATTCCAGTAAATGTTCTTCAGTGTGGAGTTCAGAAGCACATGACATGTTCATGCTCGGGGGAGAAGGACTCTTCAGTAGTCAGCTTGTGTATTTATGTGTGTGCTTCCACCTGCACAGACCCTGGCTGTTTAGAAGGGGCTCTGGCTGGTGTGGCTTCAGGGTCTGAATCGGGTCTGCATCTATGTGCTGTGGCCAAGGTCAGCCCAACACTGCGGGGCAGAAGCAGGGGCAGAGGCAGGGGCAGGAGCGGAGGCGGCTGCCTAAACACCACCACCACCTCTTCTGTGTCCAATAGCAACTGCATCTGCATCTACTGAACTGCCAACACAGGCACAAACACACACTGAACCATACAGAACACTGCTGATGTTTGGGGACATACACAAACACACTACTGGAGAAATGGAGCTTTGTGAAAGACAGTTGTGAAAAGCGAGAGCAGGCTGGGTATTATGTGATCTGTCCTCAGATCCATTACCTGGATCGTTTTCCTTCGCAGGGTCTGACTTAGCATAGGCGGGGCTGACATTTAACCCCCGGCAAACCACTAGCCACCTGAGCATTGCAACGGGCTTGGTACAACTTCCCAACTTCATTAATAAATAATATACAGTTATTTATCTGTGCTTTTGGGGAACTTCCCATGAAGCATATGGTGGTTAATTTAGCCAGTACAGTTTGAGATGAAGTATTCCCAAATTTAGTGGACTGCCTACCGAAGAACTTTTTAAGGTATTACTGTAAGTCTTCCGATGCAACTATTCTGAAGGTAGGTAGACGAACTATGCCTGTCAAGAAAGTCATGTTCTAAGAAAAGATCACGTGTGTCCTTCACAGACAAGGCAACTGCAGAATACACAACAAATTACTCATTTAAACATTTATTCCAAGAATGAGAAAAATGTACTAAAAATAGAATTATAATTATATTACAGTAAACACTAAATGTGAAGTAACATTAGCAAAAGTTAATAAGGTCATTTGTCAATGCAATGGATCCATGTGACTGGTTTAAAGAAATCCAATTGAAATTACCATATTTAGCCAACAAAACACACTGTAAAGTTTAGATTTTTTACCTAATGTATGCATGTTATGTATTTTTAGAGTACCAAACTATAAGCTTAGTATGATGGTAACTATAAAACCTTAAACTATTGAAATCTAATGTGATATTTGTGTCCTATGTGAAGTGCTGTCTGTGCGACATGTACTATATAGTTGCCGCACAGCATGCCAAATTAGTCACGTGGCAGTTAAGATGCTGCCTTGGAAGACAGCTGTTTATAAATGCAGTGGACAACATCAAGCATGGCTATTAACATGGTTTTGGAACAAAAATTGATTAATTAAAATAATATTTAATTAAAAAAAAAATTTAAGTTTACTGTATAGTAATACTGATTGTATTCAAATGAGGAACCCTCTATGGTTTCACCTGCTGTTGCTATGGTCTTAACACAATATTACAGTTCAACTATAGTTACTATGTAAGAACTAAGGGCAATTTCATTAGGCAGTTTAAGCAGAGTTGAGAGTAAATGCAGTGCTAATCAACCTGTCATAAAGACCAATAACAACCACTGGCATCATCTGAACAGCCAAATACTGTATCCAGTGCGCGCCCATCACCCAACCACACGGACACAAGGGAGAGCACTGGGTTTGTGTTGAACCTTTTGTTGCTCTTACCCCAGCCAGCAGCCTTGGTTTAGTAGAAGAGAGACCTCCCCTTGTTTCCAAGCAGCTCCACCCCTCCCACCCAGGCTCAGGGTTGGGAACAGCCAGTGCTGTTCATTGTGGGGGCTTTCGGTACACGGAGGAGGCTGCCAGCAGGTAGCCATGGCAACAACATTGCTTTCACTCTCTACTTTTTTTGTGCTTTAAAAGGGGACTGTGGAGAATTGGAGGGGCCCTCATCACAGGCCAAATTAAAGAGGTCACAGTCATTTGCTGGCACCAGTTGAAATAATCATAGAGACGGATGTGTTGCAAAGCAACGGTGAAATGGAGGGAAAAAAACGAGCATATTAAATAGACAGCTCGTTCAATTGTAATATGATTAATTTATGTTGCAAGTGGGAAATTGGAAGAGAAATTACAAGAAATGCATTTGTCAGAAGAGTTCTGGGCAATTATGTGCAAAAGCATTCTGCATTAGCATGAGGGAATGGCATTCCTTTCAGAAAAGAGTTGTTTGGGAATGCAAACACCTAACTTTGACAAGGAGTGCAGACAATCGTTCAGCGAACACCTCAAATCAATAGGCATGAGTGCTATTTACTCAAACACTACATGTTTACAATCAGGGGAGATTGGCTGCTTTGAACGCATACTTGCAGCATTTCTGATTTTTAGAAAATGTCTTGTATACTGAATAAGCCAAACCTTATAATCCAGATCATGTAAATTTACATTTTGGCAAAGGTTACAATTCCACAAGCCGCAAAACCCTTGACTCTGACTGAGTCTATTTCCTGTATTTTCATCAGCTTTTTGTGTCTTTAACTCGGCGCTGGTGTAAAACAGGAAAACCGATATCACTGTAAAACTCTGGAATGTCTCAAATTGGTGAAGGCTGTTTTGACTTTATGATACTGACCAGGGTAAGTCACTCAAAGCTGCTTATTTTTAGTTGGATTTTTCTGAACTTAATCAGGAGTGGGATTTGATTTACTGCCAATGTAAATCAAACAGTCAAAGAGGTGCATGCAGCCAAGACAGGAGTGAATTGCTGGAAAAAGTATATGTAACAATAAGATTACGTCGCAATCAAACCATTTCTATTTTTACATGCTGATTAAACATAATTTGTCATATCAGGAATTTCCAGAGGTGAGCTCCAAAACATGGATGTAAGACTTCCTGTTCACGCATGAATGGTTATGTTATAGTAAGCTTTAAAGTCCACATGAATTGGAAGCTGCGACTTTTTTTTTTTCGTATTGTGACACAGTTCCTAGAGAAACGGAATATTTAATGAGAAAACAGTGGCCGTGGCTTGAATGGATGCAAAGTAGGCATTTATGTAGACTTCTATGTTATACGTTTTTTGCAACAATGTATAGCTTTTCGATAAATAGTCTATAACTATAACACAGTCTAAATGTTTTTGAACTAAGCAAAAGGTCTAAAAGTTCAAAGATAATCATTGTAACTTTCTGACAAGCTTTAATTTCTGCTTTGTAATATAACTAGGCATGGCAAGACCCAATAAAACTGCTACAGTAAGTATGACATCTTAAAGGAAATGCACATTGTTTGCATTGTCTGCTGATATTAAGCCAGCAGACCTCATGGGTATTAGAAGAGTTATTACAACCTAACAGACACCTTCTCCTAACCATTTATGTCTGTTGTCAAAACTGACAGTTGGAGGGCTGTGGTTAAGTATGTTAACCACGCCTAGTACCTCAAAATCACATAATCTGAGAATTTAACCGAAAAAAAAAAACAGGAAGTGCATTTTCAGTCTTTAATATTAGATTACAGGAGCAAAAACATTTTTTTCTTAATGATATGCACAAATGAATTATTCCCCACAAAACTGCCAATGTGAGACAGAATATTTACTTTTTCAACAATAAAAAAGTGTCCCAATTGTGCACAGATTGTATAATATAATTTTTGTAAATGGAACAGGTCTGCAAAAGTCAGGAATGGTGTCTCTTAAAAGTATCAATCCCAAATTGCTGAAACATTTTGTAAGCAATACTAGTTTCACTTCCATAACTGATCTAGGTAGATCCATAACAAATCTGCAATATGTTCTTAATTGGCAGTCTGCAAACAACAACTACTTTGACCTGTCATCAAACACTTTATTTGGCTCATGTTATCGACATCAAGTTGAGAAGATGAATTTACTGTTAAGACCAAAAAATATTCTAATGTCACAAAAACTCATAGTTACTTTATCTCTTACTTGCAAAATATTGTATGTGCTAGAAGGCCATTGCATTCATAAACTGAAAGGTGTGTAATTGCCTATTATTCTCTAAAGTTACACTGTGAAACGCCCTGCTCGAGTCAGGGTTGTGATAAAGGTTCAGCTGAGCAGGAATTGTTTTCTAATGTCTAGTCATCAGACTTGGGCTCAAAATTATCTGTTAAAGCCAATGCATGTATCACTGTCCTTATTACTGTGTATAATTGCTGAGGATTGAGGAAGCCTCCAGAATGGAAATTCAAATATAGTATTGAGCATTTAGTTTCCAACATACATTATAAGTAGCACACCAAACCCAACAGACAGTGATATCTGACCAACCACAAAAGAGCTGACTAAAATGGTACATCTAAAACAAAATTAGGAACATTTAAAATAATTGTGACCCATAACGAAAATATGAAACCAACATAAAAACAATAAGAAAATTATTAGAAACTTGGCTTATATGTTTTAAGGTAGATTTTGTGCAACAATGTATAGCTTGAAGCTAAATAGTCTGTAACTCCAAGTTTTAGAACAAAGCAAAAGGTCTGGAAGTGAACGTAAACTATCAAAAGTATGTATTCTATCTTTCTGACAAGCTTGAATTTCTGCTCTGTAATACAACTAGACATGGCAAGACCCAATAACAAGTCACGATACTGCTACAATAAGTATGACATCTCAAAGGAAATGCACATCTTAAGTCAGCAGACCTCATGTTAGAGTAGAGCAATCACACAAGTCACTCAAAAGCAAAAAAATGGCAATTCACAGTAATTCACAATAAATTCATATTAGTAAAATGGAAATACAAGCAATACCTTTCACCAGGTTACATACAAATTAGCTTCACAAGCCTAAAAACACTGGATCACTTGCAAGTCATGACATCATTCTACCCAGTTGAATAATGCTGAAACCCACCCGTGATTTAAATGAAACTCGCATTGCATGTTTTTGAAACGAAAGCGCAGAATGTGGGAGCAAGAGCAAAAGGGAAAAAAACTGTAAGCGCACAAAACATTCAAATATGAGCAGAAAAACAGATTTTGTCTAAACGAGTCTTCATTTTTTATTTACACTCGTTATTTTTTGGTACAAGACCTTGTTGTTTCTTATTCTGCGTTTAGTTCTCGCTTTTGCGCATTATAATTTTACACGCGATGTCAATATTTTGATTTACGTACATTATTTTTCTATCCGCGACCAGGAATACTTTAGGTGGGAATTTGTTCCCATACACGATGTCTTTCTAGCAGTTATTGTGATGGGTGGAGCTCCAGCATTTTTTTGAGTGACTTGTGTGCACCTTACACTCAAGATCCTTTACTCTTGTTTCTCACTACCACCCACCAGGCCCCCCTCCTTTTCCTGTGTGATAGGCTAACAGAAGACATCGCCCAAACTCGTGCTTGACTTCCCCCACATTTGCAGCAGATGGCCCTCACCATCAAGTCTGATGGAGGAATTCATCTGGTAGAGTTTCCTGACCAGGGCTGCCCCTCCTCTACAACACTGACTGACCTATTTGTATTCTCTGCACAGCAGATGAGGCACCCTGCCCTCTTCGCTGTGGGCATCTGGGGACTGGCTGTGGGAACCAGAGCCAGCCTTTCCTGGCAGGAGCATGCTGTAACCCTCTGAAGCTTCTTGACACGCTTATACGAACAGAGAAAGTCCAGCCTCATGTCCTCGCTATCACCTGGGCATGTAGTGCTTTGACTGTCTCCTCACCCTTCTGAACAGGAAAAAAAACTAGTGGTCACTGGCCTGATTCTGATGTCCTCCTGAATTATTTTTTTAACACAAATGAGATGCTTGTAACTTCAAGTCTGACTCTGCAAAGCCTTAGGAAAGAAGAACTGTCAAAAAAAGATCTCTTTAATGACCAAATTATTCCTTCAATAACTCAAATCATGTCTACAATCAAATATCTGAGGATTTAAAATTACATATAATTCATGTAAATAACAGTCCCATTTGTGACAACATTTTGCTTCTCTGAAGGAATTTTTGGAGAATCCCCAGATGAAAAGTTAAGAAATAAGAATTAATAATAAACGATAATAATTGCTCATGGTTAAAAGTAGCACAACTGAGATTGAGCCCTGCCTGAACTGCCTGAGCCCTGAAAGAACAATCTCTGATTAATGAAACTATTATAATCATTGGGCCCTTTTAACACAACTGTCATACAACTGTTTATTTTCAATGTCAATTCTCACTTGCTTATTACCTGCTATTAATAAAATATTGTCTGTTTATTAATACTTATAAAGTATGATCTTATTCTACATCCCTAATCCTACCCAGCACCTAAACCCAACAACTAACTTCCAAGCAATTAAGGAACAGCAGATTAGTAGTTTACTGAGCTAAAGTTAATGGTTAGTTAGTGTTTGTTAATAGGGAGAATTGTACCTTAAAATAATTAAGTGTATCCAACTTTTCATATTCAACCTGACTCTGCAAGCCCACGCCAAAAAAATAAACAAATAAACAACGTCCACAATATGTAATATGTCAGTATTTAGAATTTTTCTAGTGAGGAATTAGATAAAATGGTGAGCAGATTGTTTAATTCTACAATCAAGTCAAAAGTCTACAATCAAAAGTCTGGGATTTCAAAATTAACATCTAGAATGTTTTCAAACCCTTCAAAAGGCCAAACAGGAGCTAGAGTGTTAACATTCATTTCACAGCTTTATACTAATTCTGTATGTAAAACTATAGTTTCATTTGTGACAGTTTTAGCTTTATTAAAAAAAACATCTGAAATGAAGTTATACATAACATTAATATAACATAAAAAACTGAGATCTCTGAAAAACCTGAATAGCTAATTTCAGAAATACTTGTTATGAGTGACAATGACGACCAACCAAATTGTTGCTCATACTTATTATTGTGCATGTGACACAAATCATCTATTAAAGGTACAGTAAAGAAGCTAGATATAAATTTGCAGTATGTACTGTTCAACATCTTTTCTCACCACTTTTTTACAGTGGTAAAAAAGTAGCAGTTAAGAAAGCATCTGATCATAGTTATATGGATGTGTTTGCATAGGTTCTGCAATTCAACAGCATCATTTTAACTGATGAGGTAATGAAAACGGCACTGTTATGAAATAAATTTGAGTCTATAAGAGTGTATCTGGCTATGTGGGACTTAGTATGAATACACCCTTTCTTTGCACAACTTAATGAATAATGCATTTCTGCCTTATATCCTGAACATTATATACTGGAAGCATTTGTTGATATGTTGCATGTATCAAAGAATGAAAAAACATGTAAAGGTCACATAAAAATCAGTCTACAGGCTTTTATAGACAACATAGGATATCAGGTAAGGTCTTTTTTTGTTTTGCTACAATCTGTTCAATCGTTGGCAACAAAAAAGCAATTAATGCATGAAAATGCTTCCTTTACAGCCCCTTTAACACAAACGCTGCACTACTAATTTAACCAGACACTGCAAACTCACAGGAAATAAACATCACAAATAAGATCAGTTTAATCTAATTGATTCCCCAAGTGAGGATGGAAATTAAATGGGGTGTGAATTAAGTCTACTGCTTTTGCGCTGCTTCTTCTGAAAAAAGTAATCTTCACATATTTCATCTAGATGTCAAGCAGAATTCAAAGTAACTTGATCATTTGTTATCAAAACCTTTGAAGACCAAAATATGTACATATATGAGGTGTGATATTCACAAAAAAACACACATATATTTGTGTCTTTTTTAGTCTCAGAAACATCTGAGGCAAAACTGACGCTTACAAAAAAACAAAAAAAACTAACCGATTAAGTCTCCTGAGCCCTTAAAGAGGAACCCCTCAGAGCCATAAAACTTTCCCCTGGGTTACTCAGATGTGACACTGCTGATCCAAATGGCAGCACAAGAAAACAAATGTCACAGGTGAATATAAAAAATAAAATGTTTCAGGAATGACATGTCGCACTTAGAACTGTCAAGAAATCTTTGGCGACAATGATCCAAAGTACCTCTCAAACCTGAATGCATTTTGGATAGGGAAAGGCAGAAATATTACAGTCTGATAAAGTGGTAGCAAACTACTGCCGGCCCCCACCTTCAATTTGAGTGGCTGAATGTGGCCAGGGACCGAGGTGGTTAGGAGGTTCATTTGAAACCAGTCAGGCATTTCTGATAGACCTCCATTTCACTCTATCCATGTCTCTCTCTCCCTCCCCCTCTTCCTTCACTAACTCTCCCTCTATCTCATACTTTCTCTCTCTTGCCTGTGTCCTCCCTCTATTAACACACACACACACACACACACACACACACACACAGACAGACTGTGGTGGGGCAAAGGAATGCAGACCGGGGTAATCACAACATCATCAAGCCGGCACACTGATGTGGCCGACCCAATAATGCACCTTTAATTGAATAACTTATTCACCACACATCTCCCATGGGGACACACCGGGTGGAGCACGAACTGAGAGGCAGATGGCAGAAACAGAGCGAGTGCTCATTCATAGACTCTCACAACTCAACCACCAATCATTTTCACCATTTTGCTAAAATTTTCGGGCATTTTATAAAAGGGAAAAGTATATTTTAACTTACGGAATGAAAGAGAGAATGATAAACTGTAAGGTCCCCCCTGGGCACCACTGGGTGGTCCTGCCACATTTGGCACCCTAGACAAGACAAACACCCACACATAAAATATGTACAGCAATTAGCATAAACAGAGACATTTTTTTCAACACCAAAAGGTCTAATCTACATCAATAATGCTGGAAAGATACAAAGATACGAGATTCATTCAGAAAGCATTCTAATATGCTGATTTGCTGGGGAAAGATTTGTACTTACATCCACATTTTTAATGTTAATTTCCATAATGTATATTGAGGCTTTTTTGGGGGGGGATAAGTTACAATTCTAAAGTATGTTAATTTTAAAAGTAGTATACAATTGTAATCTTACTACAACATTACAGATACTGTACTTTTGAACAAATGAAGCGTTGTTGAGCTTAATGAAAATATCAAGGAATTCTTATAGACTCTAAATGTATGACCAAATAGAGATGCCAACTAATTACAGCGGGACTATTCATTATATAAACGAATTCCTCTACAGTAATACACTGTAGTCTACTCAGGCTCACGATTTACTTTTGTGTTGAGAAAAGTGTTTGAAAAAATGTAGTTACTTTACCATCAGCAGGGAATTGTCCATAGACCGAGTACGCACGTGTTTAAAAGAGCTTCGCTTTCGTTCACAAACGATAGGAAATAGTTTGGATTCAGCGGTTTGAAACTTCCAAAGTTATTTTAGTGTAAAACGTTTTATCCTCAGATAATTAACTCAAACAATTGCATGCGTGTTTGACATTCAGATCGATTCGAATCGCCAACTGATTCAGGCTGTTTAATCGATTCATTAAAAAGAACCGACTCAGTGAACAAAGCTTTGCTAGTTCTGTTTTTAAGCAGTTAAAATATAAGATGAACGGCTTGGTTGTTGGGAAATATTATCACTGTTTACTGAAAAATTATCTAATTAGATATGAATTTATCTGCCTTTTGCACTTATAATTACAGTGAAAGAAAAATGTCTCTCTATTTTTCTGAAGAGATTTATCCACCTTCATTCAAGGGGAGGTAAAGAAAATTGATGAACAATTAAGTTAGGTTAACATTACAGAAAGCTTTTACAAATGAGACAGATTATTTGTTATTAGACAGTTAGTTTATTATGAAATCAGTTTATTTTACATGAAAATAAATATTAGAATTAAAAAAATGTCCAATTAATTATGGAATTTATTTGGTTAATTTATTCATTCATTTTCTTTTCGGCTTAGTCCCTTTATTAATCTGAGGTCGCCACAGCGGAATTAACAGCCAACTTATCCAGCATATGTTTTACGCCGCGGATGCCCTTCCAGCTGCAACCCATCACTGGGAAACATCCATACACACTCATTCACACACATACACTACGGCCAATTTAGCTTACCCAATTCACCTGTACCGCATGTCTTTGGACTTGTGGGGGAAACCGGAGCACCCGGAGGAAACCCACGCCAACACGGGGAGAACATGCAAACTCCACACAGAAGTGCCAACTGACCCAGCTGAGGCTTGAACCAGCGACCTTCTTGCTGTGAGGCGATTGTGCTACCCATTGCGCCACCACGTCACCTTATTTGGTTAAACAAATATTAAAATAAAGATTGTGCAGATTTCATATACCACTAAACATTTTTTTGTAATTTAATATTCTAAATCTAAATATGTCAAAATTTTGTCAAGTTGTGTGAAATTCTCCTTAATGCAGCTAATTCCATTTTTATGACTGGATTCTGCCCAGGTTTTCTGCATTGCAGAAATCGTATGGTATATGTGAGCTATTTTTGAATTCATGAGCACCAATGCATCAGATCCCCTCTATTGTACTGTATGTGTTAGAGTGTCTTTGTGCTCTCAAACTAGGAGTCCTCTACTGTAGGTAGACCATTTGTTCCAAACACTCAAGGTGTGGCTCTCATAATCAATAAGGTCCTTGTTAGACCTTGCATGGGTTCTGTCGTTGCAGGGCATTGATTTACCCTTTACAGCCGATTGCACTACATTTACCCAGCAGTGTGTTCAAAATGAATGCCCTGCTGCTCTCTGCCAATTAGTTTGCCTGCAACTATAGCGCTGGGGCAGTCAAAAGGTTCATTACCTTTGAGTTCCAGTCTTCTGCATGTAGTCTATGCCTTGTGCCTGATGATCTGTGCAGTCCAGCATGCACAAGCCCTTTCAGAGGGATATAGGCAATGGGGGCCTAGATATTGAACCTAATGGGTTTGTAGTAATGAACTTTCAGAGAACGTGATTGCATAGTGTGTGTTAGATTAGCACACACTGGAACCATAGATGCAGACAAGGACGCAGTCTAGAGGTTGAGTCACACTGCGCTCTCAAGCACAGTCCATTGTGTCTAGTAATGCTGCTCTTTCCTAATGTGCTATTTTGCCGTGATTCATTCATTCACATTAAAAGTTCCCCTGAAGAGCTACTTTAGTCAAACATCGTGCATCGCTTTTTCATCTAACATCTAAACTCTCTAAATGCTGAGGCCATTTTAAAAGCATGCACAAACTTTGATATAAAAGACTCCTTCATTAAAAATGCCACCTAGCTCCCTGAATAACATTTTTAGGGCAATTAATGGATCCATTTACATGCTAATGTTAGCATGATTGGGAGGGTACTGTATTGCTACATGCATTAATGTAAGCTAAAACATCCTCTGCGCTCTCTATTGTCCTTGAAGTGGAACGCCTAATGTCCTCTGTGGTAAATACTATCATCAGTGGGGGGTGGGGGGGGTGCATCCTGGCAAAGGGGCACCGATGCATCTTGGAAGTGTAATGATTGTGCCTGGGGCCTTGGCAGTCCACTGAGAGATTGGTGAGATATAGGACTGCAGGCAACCAGGTGGAGTAGGAAAAAACAGTGCACAGCAGTGGTCGGTATCAGCCCTGAACACATTTTTCATCCCCAATGTTAAGACCTTTAATATCTGTGAAAAGACATCAATTATTTTTTTATACTTTTGATTGCCATGGTCAGTAGTTTTGATTTTTAGTTGCCCTACCTACGTTCATCTTCATTGCCAACATTTTTATTCAAATCAATGTTTTTGCTCTTTTGTTGTCTGTTGTTGCCTGTTGATGCTTGATTTCATCAGCTGATCATACTGAATCAGTACTGGTTTGGTCATAGAATATCTGAGAACGACATGCTATAATCTGATGATTGTCCACATTTGTTTGCATCTGTTATTGTGGAGAATAATTAATTTTACTGTAAATGACAAAAAATATAGGATTTTAATATTACCTGCCCTCTAAGGAGGTTCTGCTCAAGCCATCAAACTGATGTCCTCCAATAAGGGATGCCATTCTTGAGTAGTAACAAATTCACAGATTTTGATATAAAACAATAAAAGCAAACATTTTGTTAACTTGCACATAGCCTCCAGAAATAAATACACACATATCATCGAAACTAGCAAAGCTTCATTTAAAAACGAACAGGTTCTTTTTAACGAATCGGTTAAACAGCCTGAATCAGTTGGCGAATCATTCTAAACATCAAACACGTACGCCAATGAAGCACTGAACATAATCACTTTTGTTTTGCACATAATGATTGCATTATTAATTAATTTGTAGTTTTTAGTGAGTTCTTACTGATTCTTGCAAGACTTGCACAACTTATGTTTATCTAGAAATCAACAGAATTCACAACAACAATGCAGAATACACCTCTTACGTCCAAATGTGTAAGACATAAAAATGCAGGTCAAAGCTGTATGAATGTTCTCATTGAAAATGCACCATTGGTCTGAAAGAATTATAGTGAGGGTTTTATCAACTCTTTTGAAACAGTTTCACACAGTCCCTGGGTGAGTGAGCCGTCCTTTTTGTTGAGACATGCTTAGTGTGCTAATTTCATTCCTTATTGAACCTGCACAAAAATGTCTGTCTGATATTTATATTCAATATCAAGTCTGTTATGGGCCTCACAGTGGCACAGTGGGTAGCACGTTCGCCTCACAGCAAGAAGGTCGCTGGTTCGAGCCTCAGCTGGCATTTCTGTGTGGAGTTTGCATGTTCTCCCTGTGTTGGCGTGGGTTTCCTCCGGGTGCTCCGGTTTCCCCCACAAGTCCAAAGACATGCGGTATAGGTGAATTGGGTAAGCTAAATTGTCCGTAGTGTATGAGTGTGAATGGGTGTGTATGGATGTTTCCCAGAGATGGGTTGCAGCTGGAAGGGCATCTGCTGCGTAGAACATATGCTGGATAAGTTGGCGGTTCATTCCGCTGTG
>CAIGQW010053321.1:11317675-11351389 GCA_903798125.1 Danio choprae
TTTTTTTTTTACCTTTGAGCCCCCTCAAACACATATTAATGTTGGATTTTAAAAGCAGAACTTTTTTTAACAACTTTAACAAGAAATGTCTAGAACCGACTAAAAGCCCGGTCTATTGCCTTTGTGAGGATTTGGTTTTAGTTATCCTCTTTTTTTTCTCCCCTTGTTCCTTTCGGCTTTTATCCTTGAGTAAAGCGAACACCTTTTCTTTCTCTCCCTGGCAACCCAAAGCATAGTTGTGCCGATTCGACAGGACTGTATTTCACTGGACTCGGTCCCAGCAAACAAAAGCTGCCCTGTCCACTCCATTCCCAGATGTTTTGTATTGATCTCCCTGTGGTTTTGGCAGAGTGGAACGGCTGGGATTGTTGCTCCCCCTTTTCTCTTTTTTCATTGCAGACAGAATTAGAAAACAAAGAAGAAGGAAAAGTCTGCGGGTGTTTTTAGCTCTGCGGTGCGTGTCTGCTGGGCGTAGTGTCACATTTCAGGCAGAAGTGCGACAGGCCCTGCTCATTTTGTTATCTCACTCTCTCTCTTCCCCTTACCTTATCCTTCCCCACACTCTCTGATTAATAATGTAGAGTGTCTCTTTATCTAATGTTGGGCTGTAGGTGAGTGGATGCGGATGGACAGGTGTGGAGTGTATACCTGTCTGCCTCTGAGGCTCAGAGACCTGGCTGTCGGCCTAATGCTGAGAGGCATGAGGAGGAAATAGGCAGTAGGGTATGGAAATCCATTATACAGTAAAATACAATGCCCAAGTAAAGAATTTTATTGCCCAGAGGTGGCTCTTTAAAATAGCATGCTTACTGGAGAATTTACTTGGAAGAATATTCCACAAATTAATCTCAGTCCACAGCATTTCTGGTGTATATGCTGATATGGTATGATATAGATAGATAGATAGATAGATAGATAGATGAAAAATCTTATTTTTATAATTATTGTTGTTAATTGTAAAATAAAATCTAACAAAAAAGTTGGTCACACTTTAAGATACTTTTTGACATATAATTCTCACTATCAGGAAACCATCAACTAAAACTTTAAGCTCAATAAATTTTCAACTGGCTGCTTATTAATAGTAGTTAGGTAGTAGTTGAGTTTGGGTTGGTACTAATAAACAGCCAGTAGCTTAATAATAAGTAGATAATAAGTCATTAGTTAAAAGTGGGAATTGGTACTTTAATGTGTTACGGAAAAAATAATATTCTATGCTACAATCTTGTTAGCATCCATATATTACTTGTATTTTGTGACTATATTAAAACATTCAGTATTGACTGTATAGTATAGTGCCTCACTGTATTTTCTTTTTTAAAAAGGAGGAACAAGCCAACATTATGTCTATAGTGCTTATTGTTTGTCTTTAGTTGCATTAAACCCTGATTATCATTGTATGAACTTTGTCTCAAATTTTTCACCTGAATTCTTTAAGAAAAATGGGACAGTAATTAACAAATTGTAAGAATACATAAAGTTAGTTTCTTGATGATATATTTGCATATTTGAGCACTGTTTGAGGCATTGTTGAAAGACTTATTTTTTGCACAGTACTGTTATGATTGTTATCATAACACTTTCACCATAGTGCATGATTTGAATTATCATTGGCTGGTTTGGACAGAATATAGAAGTCGCCATACTATGTCTGTCTTTTTTGTTACATTACAATAACATTTTAGTTGCCTGAATATGCAAAATCCGGATACTTTTGCAAAGTCCTGATACTTTAGAATTTCATACTGTTTTCACATACTGTATAATAGAAAATATGTGAATTTGGGTTTCTTTTCAAAGTGAAGCCAACTTTATGAAATCTCCTCAGGAGACAACTGAGATAATATATCCTAAAAGTGTTTTTATATTACATTTCCTTCTTTTACTACAGTTTAAAAATTGTGTACAAGTAATTGAATGGTTGATTTCCACCAATGGCATATACTGTGGCTGTTAGTCTGACCAATGGAATGGGCCTTTGGCTCTGAATTGTTTTAGATGGACCGTAACATTTAACCATGGAATGTTAATGGCATTTGTCTTACACAGGGCGTTGGTGAAGTGTTATGAAGCAAGCGCACACCCTTTGTCTCATCCCATATAAGTTCTTTCCATATGCTGGAAAGGCAGCAAAGCACTGAAAGAAACAGCTCAAGTGGAACAGCATGGAGCCATGGTAAGTGCAGCAGATTTACGGCTGTATATGCAAGACTGTAGACTCGCACCCTCCTCACCCACGTCATGTTTCAATAACCCTTCATGGCAATGCTCTATAAATGGCTGTCGGCTTAACAAACAATCTGAGGTGACACAAAATAGCTATGAAAACGTACAGAAGCTAAACCCAAAAGAAAAAAAACTGTTTTGTGATAGATATATATATATATAAATATATATGACTTATATATATATACTGTATGACTAGAACGATCACAACTGTTAGTTCACTGCTCCATGAATAGGGTTTTTAGACTGATTGAAGCCGGTGCTAATATTCAGAGCGAAGTTAGGAGAAGCTCGTCATTTCTCCCTCTCTGCGTCAATGTGATTTTCTTTATCTGTCGGAGTGCAGCTTGCACATGGAATCTGCCCCGAGTACACGGCTGCTCCAGTGTGGGTGGAGAGTGGGCGAAGGTGCGTGGCATCTGCCACAGTCCAACGCCTGAGGAGAAATAGCAACACTTCACATTCAAACTCACTTCCACTGCAGCCTTCACATTGTTAGGCTCTGGATAGATTGAAAGTGAATACCGTGTTTTCAATGAATCATTTTCTTTGGCCAGGGTTTACTCTCCACCTTCGACATTTCCTTACAGCACACATTCAGAACGCTGAAGAGGAGGTGGAGAATAGATCATAAAAGCTTCGAGCACATTATTTACTAAAGGAAAACAGAAGTTAGTTTGGATTAAATATTAGATCTGCATGCATTCTGTATTCTAAATATTTTAAATTAAAAATATCAAGAAATGTCTTTGTAAATGAAGAGTTCAGATGCAAAAGTTACTAAACACCATCTAAAATGAGCTATTTGTTCAAGCTCTTGTGTGTAGTTTTGGTAATTTCACTTTTTATGGCGATGGGTAGATTCTTTTCATTGCTTTTAAAGTGAAGAAAAAAATTAAAGCTCATTTTAGAAGGAAATCTTAGATGGTGTTTAGAGGTTTTTGCTTCTGAACTCTTCAAATATACTTTATATTTACTAAAAATGCCTTTCCTGGAAATATAAAGGCCATAATTAAGCATATTTAATTTATTTTCTAGCATAAATTGACAATATTTTAGGGAAAATCCTATTTGTTAAATTATAGGAGGTCGTATGAGTTAATGATAAAAAACAGCCCAAGAAGTTTTTTTGTAATCTAACTGCACATTTTTGGATTTGATTCCAATAGATATTTTTCACTCAACCAAGTTTCCATCACTAAAATTGACAGTAAGACTGTTAACTGTTAACTAAACAGTACATGAATAAACATATTAGTACTAATACCTGAATTGAATTTTGTTTTACCATGAACTGATGATGACTTATGGCATGTACTAGTCTGATAAATAACTCTGTTTTATGAAGTAGAGTTTAAAGTAAAGTAATATGCTTTGTTGCTCACTTATGACAACCAAAAGTGAAATGTGGTAAATACTGTATGTGTTTAAAGAAACGTTGCTATAATTTGCATTCAGTATTTATTTGGCTATTGAATTTTAAGTCTCAGAACTATTTCTAAAAAAAAAAAAAAAACACATGAAATATGTTGGACACCACTGTCCATTTCATGGTCGCCAGAAAAGTTGCATGGAGTTAATTAAAAGCACCATGTTTAGATTTACAAATACAAACCCCCAGTATGAAATCCAGTGACTCCACAGTGAAGTTTTTGACTTGAGATACTCCCAGAAGTAACATAAATTGGTGTTTTATTCTCATTCTGGCCCAGGCTTTGGCTTCCTCCTGCCAAAACTTTCTCATAAACACACTTCCATTTTGACGTCCAGCCAGTGTCCTATTTCATAATGTCCCCTTCTTCCCAATATCCATATAAATATCTGCTTATTTTCTCTCTAAATGTGTTTCATTAACACTCAGCCAATGTCACAAACCTACACACACTACAAAAAAATATATATTTTCCAAAGTTCAACTCATCATTGCAGTGTGTGGTAGAACCAGTGTTGTAATATAATGACATGGGAGACACAAAAAAGCTCAATATCCTATTTACAATATTAAAAAGTAGCTGAAATGTAGCACCTTTGCATACTTTAAGCAATAACTTTAAGCTTAGTTTAGCTTAGCTTAATGTTTTCTGTGCATATAGTGGGTAGTAGCTTGCTACAGTATATTTTTGGAAATAATGCACCAGCTCCACTCTAGTGTAACAAAAAAAACACTGAATATGTCTGCAGTAATAGTAGTCTGAATCCTTTATTCTCAGGGGCATTTCCTTTTTTGTTAATTAGCACACTATCCGAGAAGAAATCCATGAGGTTGTTTTGATTGTGCTGTCCTGTCCGCTGCATTGTGCACATCATAAAGCTTTCATGTGTATGACTAGCAGCTCATCGAGAAAAATACATGCTAATATCTCTCAATACAGATTTCCAATGTCACATTTTGTGATCAGATTCAGAATGCAGCTAATGCTAATTTGTATATAGCCACATTAGAAATGTTAAATAAACGTCACATAAATTTTACAATAAAAATTGCAGTGGATATTCTGTAATGTACTTTATGTCTGAATACAAGATGTCTGAATACAAGATGGCTTGCTGGAACTTTTTCATGCAGTTAATTGGACCTTATTACTCTAAAGCTGCTTTTTCTTTAAAAACATAAGTAAGGCAGCCTAAGCGGTGGGCTTCTGACAAACCTTTGTGCCGTCTGCTTTAGATGGTGCTGCATTCCACAAATTTCTCAGGAAAAAAAATGAAATAAATAAAATTAGGAGAACACTTATTCCCCCCTGCTGCTGCTGATCATGGACACAATTTCACTCAAAGTGTGCCACTGGATAAATTGACTCCACACTTGTCAAGGCATCAATTATTCAGCGGCTGAGCCTTTCAGCACCGCCATCATGTCCCTCTCATTTGATTTGGAGGACAGGAGAGGCGAGCGGTGCCGAGGCGAGCCTGGCGGAGCGCGGCGGAAAGTGGCAGAGACTCCTGTCTGATTGGAGCGCGAGGACCGCCCGAGTGTTCATTAAACCCCAAAAAGTACACGCAGGCAAAGAGGACGATAACAAGACCCTTGAGCCGCTCGTACCCGGCTCTCTCACACTTCTGGAAGCCAATAAATATTCTCCTGCTCTCCCTCTTGCACAAACAGGCATGTCAAACGCAACTAACGAGTCAGCAAAATAGGCGATCCCTGTCCCTGCGGTGAGGGCCGGCTACTTTCATTTGTTCTATAATTTGGAGCTCCTGCAAAGGATTAATAGACCCAGAGTCATTGTAAAGATTTGAGACAGGGTTTCTGTGTCCAACACTGACATCACACAAGTTATTGTTCCAGTGCTTCAAAATGACCTTATTGCCACTCCTAATGATGAGTAAATTGAGTCTTCGGCCAAACAGATGTGTTAGCGGGCCAAGAAACTGTATTTTGAAACATTTTGTTCCAATGACAGTGGAAGAATTATACACTCATTGGCCACTTTATTAGATACTTCTTGCTAGTAGAACAGCTCTAAATCTTTGTTTCATTGATTTTACAAATTGCTAGAGACATTCCTCAGAGATTTTGGTCAATATAGACATGGCAGCATTCAGGGCTGCACAATATATCGCAAAATTATCATTGTCCTGATTAAAGTATATGCAATATTCATATCACAGACATGTGGGATTAATTACATTTATTTTATGCAATGGTTGTTTATCTAAATTTGACCAATCAGATGGGGCCTTACTAGCCCTATCCCCACCTCCCCAATAGTTGCTGTTCTGCTATTGGCTGGAGCTGCCCAAAGGTGAACTCAATTAACTCACTCAAATAAATTTGGAAGGAGTCAGGACATGAGAGGAAAATGACAACAGCCAATCACAGTCTGAATGTATCTGAGGTTTTCACTCATTCATGGTGTTTTAAAGACTAAATATTTGCATGTAATAATGTAATGTAAGAAATATTGCTATCACAATACTCAACAACATCACATATTTTTTCAGTATTGTGTATCATTGTATGCTAATAGCATTACAAATTGGCCTCAGATTTTTTGTCTGCACATTCATGGTGTGAATCTCCTGTTCAACCAAATGCCATTTTATTATAGTAAATTATTTCTAACCTTTATACTGTACAATTTTGGTTAGCCCATGTAAAAGAACAGGAGTGTCATGGGTGTGCTGCTCTACCTCATCTGCAAGAGGTGACGTTGGCCAATCAGAGATGCTCTTCTGCTAGACCACATGAAATGGCTATCCGAGCAAGTGTTATCTTCAACATCTGGTCATTCTCCTCTGACCTCTGGCATCTACAAAGCATTTTTGCATTTTCTCATTTTCAGATCAGTCTCTGCAAACATTAGAGGTGGTTGTATGTGAGAATCCTATCATAATCCTATCAAAATCCCATAACATGTCAGCATTTTCTGAAATATTTGGAACTGGCTTATGTGGCACCAGCATTCACATTCAAACTTACTTAAATCACCTTTTCCACATTCATATGGTTGGTTTGAATGGCAGCAGATCATCTTAACAATGTCTACATGCTTAAAGGCATTGAGCTGCTGCCATGACAAGATTGGCATATTACATATTTGCTTAGCATATTTTGCCTAGCAGTTGAGTTGTGAGTGTATGGGTAGTCAGTTTTTCTCTTTTTGTATAATGTAATGCAATGTAAAAAAAAAAATAGTTCTTAACATTTTATTGAAATGTCATCCTTTGATGTATGAATGTGTTATTTCACTACTGAGAACTAATTGACCCTTTTCACATTTCCGGGTTTCGCAGCAGCAGAAGATGTCATAGTTGGGTAAGCAGTGAATGGGAGAATACCGCAATTACATTTTTCTGCTTTCCAATTTGCTCAAATAACAAAAGAAAAACTCCACGATAGTGTTATGATGATTGTTAGAAAAAAAAACAATATGTGAGACTAAAAACAGTAGCCAGTAAAGAGAACAATGTCAAATTTACTGTCCCGACCATTAGATACACCTTGCATAAGCATTAACTAGTTTTTCTGTAATTTGATGCAAATATTATAAAAAAATAAGTCTTTATAAATGTACATATGTTTTTTATTCATTCATTCATTCATTTTCTTTTCGGCTTAGTCCCTTTATTAATCTGGGGTCGCCACAGCAGAATGAACCGCCAACTTATCCAGCATATATTTTACGCAGCGGATGCCCTTCCAGCTGCAACCGATCACTGGGAAACATCCATACACACTCATTTTACATACATACACTACGGACAATTTAGCTTACCCAATTCACCTATAGCGCATGTGTTTGGAATTGTGGGGGAAACCGGAGCACCCCGAGGAAACCCACACAAACACGGGGAGAACATGCAAACTCCACACAGAAATGCCAACTGAACCAGCCGGGGCTCGAACCAGCGACCTTCTTGCTGTGAGGCGAATGTGCTATCCACTCCCCCACTCCGCCCATGTTTTTTTAAAGATCTAAATATTACAAAGTTTAGAAGATTTAATAGGCTGATGACCATTAATTGTGTTATCACTGTCTTGTGAAAAGTTTCCATTAGGAATAATGACTTTCCTACAATATATTTAATCCACTACGTAGACGGACAGTATGACTAAAGATATGGTCAAATAAAAATATAAGTACATTATACATTAAACAATAACAACTGGTGAGTAACTTAGTTTACGGTGTATGTTATACATACATTTTGTGCTTGATGAGTATTAATTTTAAAAGTTATTTTATTGTTACTTTCCATCGCTGTGCTGGAACAGATCTTGAATCACACTATTCCCTAGATTAAAGCGGAGTGAGGTCAGCGCATTGCCTTAACTCAGGCAAGAAAACTCTATGGAGTGAGTGTAATATGAATAATGAAGTTGTCCCCTGAGCCGCTAATATGACCTCAGGGCTGTGGTCCAAACAGTTTGCCTCAGTGTTTGGGTGTAGTCGACCCGGGGTATCCTTCAGACCCTGCAGCCACTGAAATGAAAGCTGTCTCACTGCGGTTAGTAAAATAGTTGGACAATGAGAGCATGTGGTGGCCATGACTCAAGGCAGTCTGGGTGAGCAGAGGAACTGCTGAGCTCTGGAGGACAAAGGAGAGAATCGGCAAGAAAACACGCATTGACCTCGTTTAAATTTACATGAAAGGATTTTGGCAACAGAATTAAATGGTTTCCAATGTCAATGTATGTATGTATTTAGGTTGCATTTAGGTTACACGATTAGATTATTATTATTTTTTTAAATGGATGTCAACAGTGGAGCGTGATCTGTGACCTGCATTTATCTGGTTTTATGACTACTAAACTTAATGCTTCTTTAAAATATGATTATGTGTTACTTTTTATGACTTAATAGCTTACTGTATATATAAGGGCTGGGTCATATTTAGATAAGTAGATATAAGAACACAACAACACATGCAAATGATAACTAACATATCTTTCATACTGTCATCTCTTAAAAGTAAAGAGAACAGCTGGCAGTCTCAGTTGTTTGACTGCCATAATACAGTCTGAAGTCTTTATTGGATTACATAACTCTTCTGGCAACATTTGGGAGCGCAAGACGTGGAATAATATCATAAGGCTCCTGATTGGTGAGCAGATCTTAATCCCCGCCCACATTCCACAGCGACTGCTCACTCTGAGAGCTTCATGTTTTTTCTGGCTAATTACACCGCAAGCATATTCCAATATCAATATCGTTATACGCTCCACATCAATAAAACTTTCAATTTCTTTTTTTACCTGAACCTGCTCTGAGGTTCCCTAAGCCTTTTGGTTTTCTTGAGTCTCTTTGCTTCGTTTTAGGAGAAGGAATTTTGTGGTAGCTGACAAAACAAAGTCTGGAAGCAATCTTTTGTTTCAGAGTATGTTAATTCACTAGGAGCTAAAACTTCGTCAGTTTGGAAAAACAAAAGTCTCTCATATTTTCTAAGCTCTGTCGGCTCCATGCTGGGAATGGGATGGGTTTCATAAATCTCAGAGCCAAGTTCCTTTGAGTCCATTGGGGGGCCAGGCATCAGCCATGACTCAGTCTTTCAAGTGTAACACGAGCCAAGACATCGCTCGAGAGGAGGGTACTGAGGCACAGATTTGGAACACTCAGCGTTGGGAATTTTGGGAAACGGCGATGCCTATCAATGACCCACTTTGATTTCAAAATGTTCATTTGTTGCCACAAGATGTTGTTTTTGTGTTGCTGATTGTCAGAGGAGTCACTGGTTTTAAGGGGAGACAAGAAAAGTAAGCTTGTTGTCCTCATTTTCCTCAGGTGCTTCCATAGCCTGTGCTAATATTCACAGCCAGGGGGAAAGTGTGTGTATGTGTGTGTGTGTGTGTGTGTGCTGTCTGAGTTCAGCAGCAGATATTATTGCAACACTCTTGTAAAAGTGGAGAATTATTACACTACTATGTTATTCATTAGATTCACTGTACCATGCTTTTAGGAGAGTTCATCGGTGACAACGTTTATTGGGTTTTGTGGTCTTTTAGGCAGTGATACCATATGGAATTAATGTGTTCAAATACATCTCGTGTTCAGAATTCATCAAAATCAATCTCTCAATGCAGAGCGTTCACTGAAGTACTATAGTAAATGAACAAACCCAAGTTACACGGCATATGAATGAACATGAACAAATGAAAAAGGAAAAGAATATATGTGTTGTGGGACAACACAGCTAAGTATAAATACCTTATTTTGGTTGGCTTTCAGATATTTGGTAAAAATCATGTTTAAGGTCAGTAGGTGTTTTTTTGCACTTGACCACGAGCACTTCCTTTTCAAAAGCAATCCTATCAAATGCCTGATGAAAGTGGTTAAAAGTACCCTGTTTGTACCCTGTTTACACTTACAGTTAGCATCATTCACTTGTGATCAAACTGACAAAAATGCATCCCATTTAAACAAAGTGTAAATGGGGTCTTACACTATATCCACAATATGTTTATGTAAACAGCAAAGATCATTATTTGGCATTTATGGTTCCACCTTAACATCCATGGAAATATTATGTTGCATTAAAGTTTCTTTGACGCTTAAAAAGTTACTTAAGTTACTGTTATTCAAGTCAGCTTGAAATGGTAGTTTAGATTGTCCCTTTTTCCTTATTGTAATATACAGTATATCTGAGTGAAACAACCTCTGAAATGAGAAGGAAGGGGAGGTTAAAGTATTTGAATAAAGATCTTTTTTTTTAAATAATGAAATGCACAGATGAATCTTTTATAATAATCACTAAAATAATTTATATAAATAAAAAAAAGCTGTTCATTTTTATTTCATGGTGACTTTTTTCTGATAAAAATTGGTTCTTTTGAGAACTATTTACTAAAAGAAACTTTTAAGAGCCCAATATTCATTTTATTATTTTTGGAACATTAATTTATTTATCGAACCCCATTTTGGAAACTTTTACTACCTAATTTTACTTTACAATTAGCATAAAATCTAGTAATTGGGGCCGACTAAAGTGCCTAAATAAACGTCTAAGGGGGATTAAAGAGTCTTAAGATGTCTTACAATATTTCAAAAATTAAATATAATAAAATTTTAAAAGCAAGAGATTTGTTATTATTTGTTTAATCTGATACTTAAAATATGACTTTTGCAGTTAATAAAGTTGTTTATCGGGTAGAAATTCTTTGGCCGGAGGACCTTGAAATGTGGACAGTGGACAGTGGTGGTGTCTTGAAGTGTGTTACCAAGGTGTTCTGGGAGGATGTTATGTGGATCTCAATGATTTTTCAAAAGATTTTTTCTATCTATAGGCTGAATAATATATGTATTATATATATACTATTATATATATATTATGATTTCTGATCCAGCCACATTCGACCGCACATTCATTTGATAAACATTGAATTCCTAAGCACATTATGTTGCTCCTGCCACTTTATCTTCCCATTACCATAATAAAGAAAAAAAAGAAAACATTTATTCCACCATGAGAGTAATACCAAAGTTTTTATGTTATGCTATTTCTCAGAAGAAATTTAAAGCTAGAAATGTTTGCATTGATGTGCTGGCATAAAATACGTAGACCTAATATTTAAAGAATAGTTCACATAAAAAGTAAAATAGACTAACAGAAAGTTATTTTTAAGAAAGTTGAAAGCCTGTAGCCATTGGCATGAATAGTAGGGGGAAAGTCCTATGAAATTCAATAGTCACCAGTTCTCAACATTCTTCAGAATGTGTTCTTTTGGGTTCAACGGAAAACAGAAACTTAAACAAGTAGAGGGCAGTAAGTGATGACAGAATCTTCATTTTGGGGTAGCTGGCAGTTGCATTCACACTACAATGATGATGTAGTTTAAATTTAAATGTGAGAGATTAGCATAGAGTACACAGATCACGCACCAAGGAGCAATATAATAAAAAATCACTTTAAAAACTACTTTTCAAGCTGATGAATGCCAAAACATTGACAGCCAATCAAAAAAAAATCACACTGCTTGAGCTAAAGAGCTTGAGCATTTAAAGCAGCAGACAACATAACTGTGGCACATGCTTAATGTGCTAAGCTTAAGGCATTTCTTACATCATGTCTAAAAATTATACATCCTTTTTACATAAATGTTATCAGAGAGAAACAATGAAAAATGCACAAGGTCAAGGGTGTTACATTTGTAACAGTTGCTTCTCTTATACGAGTCCTTCCAATGGAAACACATAAGGACATGAAGTTGCAAGCCAAATCTTTCACATTTTATTGTGTCTCTCTCTTTCTGCTAACAGTGCTCGTGTGTGTCTTTGTGCAATCCTGTCAGTGTGTGACCTCCCATGTCCTAGAGTCCTGCCACCACACCACACCCCCCAGCTCTCAGCGCGTCTCTTCCACCCCAGACAGGAGCCAGGTTGCCAGAGCTACGCTACTCCCACCCATTAGCTGCAGGAATCCAACATAACCATGGTAACAAGTCTCTCACCCCAGGGGAGATGAGCAACAGAACTGAAAGACTCCATTCAATTTCCACATCCCTAGTCCACTAGGGCTGACAGCCTCTCATCGCTTGTGTTGCAGTGGGCAGGGGTATGTGCTCATTAAAAAAGCCAACACACACTCGCTCACTCCCTATACACAAGTCCGTGGACACACACTGCCGTGCATGCGCTTCGTATTATCTTCGCATTAGACCGCATCCATCCTTAACATGAATGCTTGAATTGCATCTGGCCACTTAGCTTGACAGAAGACGTGTTTTAGGGTTGGGCTTGTGTTCTACAAGCACAGTTGGCGTTATTATGTTCTTGTGTGTTTCTACCCTTAAGATTAATGGAGTGTCTGCCTGCACTCCTAAAGAGGCTGAATCAATACTCATATTCACATTTTCCGCCCCTTCCTAATCATATGAATTTTGCATCTATAGATTATTTTGAGTATAGTTGTCACTCACATTTATTGATCTATTTCAAAAGAGTAAGAGAGAAATTAAAATGGCCTCAGTACCGACACCTGAGGCACACCGGCCTCCTTCATATACAAAAACCTTTACTTTGTTGTTAATCTTTGCTTTATGTTTTTGCAATTAAACACTACGATATCTAGAGACACATCTACTCCCTCATGCGATGATGGCATTGGCGCGAGTGCTTCAAATGTACCTCGATGAATCCGTGCTGATGAGATCCAGGAAAGGTTAATGAAGCACAATGGGAAATCAGCCCTCCTCCACTAGTGCTGTGAAGAGGCTAAAGGAGTTCTCTCTAGGTGGAGTGGGAGAGAGCAGTTTCAGGTTCTCTCCAGTGAGCGATGAAGCATCAGTGCCCACACTGCCTGAATCAAAGCCCGGCCCAGCCCCAGTGCGCAGGGAAACCATGCAGGCTTTCAATTATTAGTCAGGCTGGGGACTGGAGACTGGAAGCAAGAGGTAAGAAACTGCTGGTGAAACTTCATATATCAGTTACTCTACTGTTTTTTTTAAGCAAAATAGATGTTAGGAATAGTTAAGACTGGGGAAACACAAACTTGTCTAGAGGTTTTCACAGGAGAAACTGTAATGGTCAGGACTTAAATTCTCATAAGTGCAATGCTCAGGTTTCTACTTAATCGGTCAGGCGTTGTTTTACCTATTATTTTCACTTCATATTGTCATCTCATTTGAGTGGTTGATAACTGATTGAGTATGTGGCATAGTTCAATTGCCCCCAAAAAATTACTCTCATTAAGTCATTCTTTTAGGTGAATTAAAACATACAGTACAACTAGTGTTGCCAGATTTACAAAAAAGATGACTCATCTGAGCTGGCCCTTGAATAATTTAATTAGACTCATGAACTTATGAACCACATTTTAAATAATTGAACATTTTTTACACTGGAAATGAAATTTTAACTTTCTTTCTTGGGTAACACAAAAATCTTTTCACATGGCAGCAGCTCAATGTATTTTGGCATGTAGATATGGTCTGCTGAAGTTCAAACCAAGCATCAGAATGAGGAAAAACATTTTTTAACCCTTTAACAGACTCTATCAGAAAATAAAATGTATCAGTTTTTTGGGATAAATTAGTTCTTCACACAAGACTATAAGGAACTTTTGAGTTTTTTTGTTTTAATGATAACCTATAGACAAAAAGTCAACCCAGGCAGTTACAATTCATGTTAAAGCTGTCCCTATTGTGGTATATTAAAGTTTCCTGATTTTGTTTTGGAGGTCTCCTACAATAGGTCTACATGCATCCAAGGAAAAAAATATTAAAATATAATTCTCATAATATATATTTCAAGAGTTCACACTTAGATATTGCTTGATAATAATAGCAGGTTTGGCATGCTGTCCCGGGAGAGAACCCTGAGCTCGGAGATAATTGAGCCCAGGGCTCCCGCCTGGTAAATAAGCATATAAGGGGGTACGAGATCAGATAGTTCTCGAGAGCTCCCCCTGGTAAATAAGCATATAAGGGGGTACGAGATCAGATAGTTCCCTAAAGCTCCCCCTGGTAAAGGAGGAAAAGGAGGAGATGCTCCTCTTGAAATTAGTTTGTGAAACTTCACTTAGTCACCTCATTCACTCACTTTCAAAATGTTTTGTCTCAATAATAAATTAGTCTCAACATAATGTTGAAAACACAAACCATCTTGAAGGTTGGTCAAAGTAGCCAATGTTTGAAGATTGGAATTCCTGACAACATGTGTCAATAGTGTAGAATATATTTAGAATAAATGTAATGCTACGTTAATGGCTGTCTCATTACCAACTGCTTTTTGTTTTGTTTTTGTTTTGTTTTGGTAAAATAATAAACATTTTGCTGATTTTGCAAGGAGTATGTAAACTTCTGACTTCAACCGTATATCTATTGAATAGTAACTGCACACTATGAGTTCAGTTGTTAATATTTAACATGATGCTTTACATAATGTACCAACTTAGATGTTTTCCTGGATAGATCACAGCTACTGTACATCTTAAAGAGGATTTGCACATTGTAACAGAAACAAATGAACTGCAATTGCATAAATGGAAATCTTGTGAATCAATATTGAAACAGATTCATAATTGCCTAGCTATTTGTTGAAGAGTTGAAGAACACAATTTTTTTATCATGATTGTCTAGCAATGAAGGGAATAAGTAACACCACTTAATAATGCATAATTCACCTCTTTCATCTCACTTATAAATAGTGCTTGATGGCACTGGTCCCTCCTTTAGAAACAGGAAGTAAGTATGGGGTGGAGGCAGTGAGAGAGCGAGATAAAGATAAACAGAGGTACAGCAAGCGCATGGGCTCTTAGCCAGATACATGAAACCTAAGTGAGCTCGACCATTACGCTTCAGTGCCTTTTCTAGAAACCCCATCTGGAAAGTTTGCCATCTCTACACAGTAACCTCAGAGGCCCCAAAAAGTGTGAGATATGAGGTGTTTTTGTGAGCAGGATGAGAGTGGGAGAGTTGTGGTCAGAGGGTGGAGGCGGTTTGTTATTAGTTCGATGGGTGTGGTGTCAGCGCTGTGAGATGTAGGTGGGTTGTGAAATTAATAGAGGGTGCGCCCAGGGTTGCACTGCTTTGTTGTCTCCTCAGCAGAGCTTACGCCAGTTTGTCCACACTACAGTTGCACCTTGCTATCAGACAGATTGGCCACTCAAAGGACTTGAAAACATGCTTTTAACACTGCTCCTCCCAAGGCAAAGTTCAATCCAGGCATGCGACGTAGGAGATGAGCAACAGTCTATCAGCAGTGGCTGGACCCGTGCAGAAAAAAACAGGGCAGAACAACAAATATTTGGCAGCCATTCGCCCATCCAAAGGCACACAAGAGCAGCCCCTAGTCCAATGTTTGCTTTGCTGGTGGAGAGTGTCTCCACTCATCGTGCTGTTTTCACTGAGGTTATCACAGACATCAGAAGTGTGCGCTCTCAGCCAGTTCTTTCTCTCTCTGCCCAACGCCGCACCATTGAGGATGTTTCTATGATGTAAGTGTAGCTTCACGCCCTTAACGCCCTTCACCGATAGCCCAGAAAGTCCCCAGAGTTAACCACCTCCCTCAAAGGTTGTCAAAGCAAGGGGTTTTTTTACACAATGAAAACAGGCCTCTTTCTCTGTTGGTTTCTGTCTGTGTAAACAATGGGTCTTGATCTGGTTTGGTGAATGGATAATTTGATTAAAAAAGGGAGTAGATTGATAGAATAATTCCACGTCTGTGTTTTGGGATCAGGTCGCATTTGTCAAGAGAACTTACCTCAGCTAGGAAATCGATTTTCATTAGGATGAAGTCATGAAGGCTATTGTTGATGTCAGTGTAAAAACATACATGTTGCCAAGCCAACGTGTCTCATATGTTGCTGTACCTAATAAACAATGAAATTTATGACTGATAGAATACCTAGATTTTTTCCCAACTTATAATCAGACCCAAAAATGTATAATTGAGGCAAAAATGTAGACACTTTTCCACTGCATGGTATAGGTCAGTTCGCTTACGTTTGGGGGCTTTTGCATTGGATTCTGTATTTAGTATTGGGTATTTTATTTACTATCACCTTGGGTGAGGTTCCAAGCAAGCTGTATCATTACCAAAGCATGACGTATACACACTGCTAATTACCAATTGGTCCGAGTGAATCGTCACTAACAGCATCACTGGATTTGCAATTTGACACCAAATCTGCTGTTTAAATAGTCAACAGCATCTATATTGTTGGTTTGCTCAACCAAACAGTTTTTAGACTAAACTTTAAAAAAAATGTTGTCAGAAGAAGAGATGCAGACATCACTCATTGGTAGCCAAGGATAAGTTGGGGTTGTGTTTGATGGGTTGACAATGGAATGAAAACAATAATGTCATGACAGTAGAGGTTGCACAGTTATAGCGATAATTCCACTCATTCTGAGTACTAACTGCAGTGGAAATGCAAACCAAGCTTAGCAAAACTGAGCCGATGTGAGCCGAGCCTTGCAGAACTGTACTGATCAGTGGAAAAATGCCTGCATGTCGTAAGGTCAAAAAAGTAAAAAAAAGTAAAGTCATAATATGTTTCAAAATAAACCAATTGTCACAGCTAGATTTTTGCCCTAACATCGATTTCGCCACAACATGTAAACACATTACCCTGATTTCTGTCAGTTTATTGAAATGGGCATGTGTGAAACTGTTTGATAAAGGAACGTGTCCTTTCTCAGGATTTAAGCACATGCAGACAGAGCAACATTTTGCAGAAAGGGAGGAGAAAATACATCACAGACTCATGTGTTTTTTGACCCAAAGAATTATCTCATGAAGCAGAAGTAGAAAAGTAGTACAATCAAAATGCTGCATCTTGACAAGATATTATAAAAGCCATACATTTCCAACTGACATGTTACTATGCAAGGGGCAGCACGGTGGCGGAGTGGATAGCACATTCGCCGCACAGCAAGAAGGTCGCTGGTTCGAGCCCCGGCTGGGTCATTTGGCATTTCTGTGTGGAGTTTGCATGTTCTCCCCGTGTTTGCGTGGGTTTCCTCCGGGTGCTCCGGTTTCCCCCACAAGTCCAAAGACATGCGGTACAGGTGAATTGGGTAAGCTAAATTGTCCGTAGTGTATGAGTGTGTATGAGTGTGTATGAGTTTGTGTGTGTGTGTGTGTGTGTGTGTGTGTGTGTGTGTGTGTGTGTGTGTGAATGAGTGAGTGTGTATGGATGTTTCCCAGAGATGGGTTGCGGCTGGAAGGGCATCCGTTGCGTAATACATATGCTGGATAAGTTGGCGGTTCATTCCGCTGTGGCGACCCCAGATTAATAAAGGGACTAAGCTGAAAAGAAAATGAATGAATGTTACTTTGCATTTCTTCTGTTGTTATCGAAGTTCTAAAAGTAGGTCTGAGAGGAGCCTAATCACTCAAACTTGTCAGTCATTATCACGTGTGTGTATTTAAGCATTCTGGCATCCCTCCAGCCCCACATCCCATCCTCTTCTTCTCTCTGTCTTCCTCTACAGAAGTACCCTGATAATGGGGTTCAGATTTGGTGCTCAAGGTGAGCCTTGGATTCAAGCCTTCTTAAAGAACAACACGCAGATTGAGCAGGTTCACTTGTGAAATTGTTTATCTATCATGACAATTGACATAACAAATGAAATAAATGAACTAAATACAATAATTATTACATTATTATTATTTAAAATCTTGTTTTATTAATTATGCCCTGTAAAAAGCAGTTTACTTGTATTGGTGCTTTACTAATTGGCCAATGTTTGTGAGTTATCAACATATCGGTGTGCCTATAAACATGCTCATTGTCTGCACTGATTTTGGGTAAAAAGAGTGAATTAATAAAAAGTACTCAACTGAGTTGAGAATAGCAGGTTAAAAAAATCACCAATTTTCTCATCTTTCCTTCAACGTAGTCCCTGATTTATCAGGGGTTGCCACCCAGCAAGTGCCTACTGTCAATAAAATAACTTCTGACATGAATGTAAAATATGACGTTAAGTTTGTTAGCAGCTACAGTCTGTACTGTGAGGGAGAGCTATGAGAAGAAATAGAATGAAGATACTAATTCTACAACCCCAACATTTTAGCTTGTTTTACCACAGAAAACTAAAACGGCACATTCTTCTGCGCTCACAAAGTGAGCTTCCTCTACAAAAAATAATAAAGACGCAAGCAAAATGGCTAAAAGCAGCATTTTTTTGGAGACGTGATACATGGTGGCACAGGCAGCACCAGCTGGGAGGGGGTGTGAGTGTCTTCTCTGCCGAGGACATGCGTGGTGGAACCTTCCTCCTCGCTCCCATCGTCCCTCCTGGACCAAACTGCGCTTTGTTCCCCTCCCAAAGGGGAAGGAGATTAATTCAGTGCTGGATCAGGTAAGCCCAGTGATTTTCCCGGGGACGTTGCAGCCGGTCTTTTGGGATTAGCTGCACGCTCGCCCGGCAGCTGGGGGATGAAAGTGGAAGTGTGGCTTGCAAATGGCCTCCAGGCAGGAAAGGAGCCTTGACAGGTACACTAGGATAAACACTGATTGCATTCAAAAGACACATTGTCTGCTGTGATACATATCAAGGAGGGCTTCTCTTTGTGTTTGAGCATCTGCTTTTGGCTTTTAAAATGTGCTGTGACTGTGAAATGCCCACACTGATCATGTAATGAGCAGCTACTGAGGTATGTTTAAATGTAGGTTATAAATGGACAGATAAATATGTATCAGCGTTACTGTCTGCATGATGTTGAATTAAGGAGAATAATGATGAATATATGGCGACATTGAAAACTGAATGAGGAAGGAGGCACAATCTCCTATGGGATTCGGTCAGACATTACCTTGTTCTCAAGGCCAGACGTAGTACACCTGTGTCTCGTAGCGTCGACCCCCTGCAGCTGCAGTCTGCACACTTCTGTCACCTGGTCTCTGTGTATAATTGCCCAACATGGCATGACCGCTGAATCAAGAGCCACCACTCTTATATGTGTCAAAGAGGGCATTGAAAGAGAATCGAAATGCCCTTTACATTTAAACATTTCATAAGTCAAAGCTAACTAAACAGGTTAAAAATCCCATTTTCCTTTTTTGCCTTTCTGAATCATCTGGATTTAAAATCACAAACTGGAGCTGGGTGGAAATATGAGGTACTGTCTTTAAAATATAACTCACTAAAATGTAACTTCTATTTTACTGTTAAGGGAAAACAAATTACTCTGATGTTTGTTAAATCTTAGGTCAAATTAATGAGCTAAACCATGTTTCTAAATATATATTTAAGTACAAACTTCATTCATTCACTCAAGAAAATTGTAACTTCATCCTAAAAGGCTTCATCATTCAATAAAATAATTTTCTCTTTTTTTGTAAAAAGTGTGACAATCAAAAATATCAGCTCCTACATCATTAAAACAATAGCAATGATAATATTGTAGATGATAAATCATGCACACTTGTTAAAACTGCTTTTCTACAGATCCACTGGTCAACTCTTTTATCAAAAGAAGAATAAAGTGTTTAGTGTTCAGAGGTTACATCCTTTAAAAATCGAGTATTTTCCACAGAGAGTGAATTTGAGGATTGAAAAATGTTAGATATTGTTTGAATATATGCAAAACGGATACAAAACAACATTTGCAAACTTCATAATAAATGTTTCAATGCACTTGTTGATGGAACAGATTCTTTAATACTATGTGACGTACATTCAAATGAATCCGGCTGTGCCCCATTCTATGGTGGCTCATCACTATGCCTTAATCCATTTGAAGGGTTTACCCTCCATGCAGTGAGAGCTTCCAAAAATCAAGGGTGTTTGCAAGCCCTCGAAAAAGTCCTTGTACTGCAGTTTTGCATCTCCTGTGTCACATGAACATCAAAGTCCTTCATTCTAAAAGGCACTTTGGAATTGCCAGTTTTGAGCATTTTGGTTAGGATTAGGAATAACAAATATTATTAAAACCTCTTAAATTACATAATTGTATTTAACTAATTCAGTAAATTTACTGTATTAAAATTTTATTTAATTTTTTTTACAAAGAACCGAAATTTCCCGTATTGGGGAGTCTCTCTTCAGAAAATGAAAGCAAAGTCAAAAAGATTGAAATCAAGTGGATTTTGATTATGACATGCTCTGTTTTCACAGATAAAAAGAAATTAATCTACAGAAAGAATTGAGATTACCACGTTCATATCATTTCAATTGTGAGACAATGGGTGTAACTGTCTTCAAATTTTTGCACCTTGGCTCATATAAAAAAAATAATAATACTGAAATAAAAACTGAAATCTTTCATCCTATACACTACAATGTACAGCTACAAATGAGACAAGTTAATAAATGACCACAAAAAAGCAATATACAAAGCTCAGCTTGTGAAATGAAAATCTGATTTAAGAATGCAGGATAACTGTGAAAAAAAGTTCAAGTGAGTCTGAACTACACAGACATAAGAGTAAAGAAAGCTAGTTATTTTAATTATAGGGGAAAACCTGTGCTGCTTATTCAAATGCCACAGAGGTGTTAAAGGTGTTTGCTATGCTGCTATTATTCTCTGTGATTTTGGTATATGGATGGATGGATGGATGAATAAATGAATGGATGAATGAATGAATGAATGAATGAATGAATGAATGAATGAATGAATGAATGAATGAATGTGAGCCCTGTTGCCATTTTAGATTTTTACCCCAGTAAGTTTGCATTCATTTTGAGTAAACAGTTTTGGGGCTCAAGAAGGTTTGTTGGTTTTGATTGTCTGTTGTCACAATGGGAACTTACCCTACACAGCTAACTTTCTCCAGAGCAGGTTTTGTTCTGTTGGAGATGGCAAACTGGACCACTAAGCTGTGAGTATAGTGATATATCTGATGCAATAAAGCCACTCTCAGACCATTGTGTGTCTATAAAGTCTTTTACACTAGTCAAAATTGTCTATTGCTTCTAATAATTCATTCATATCATATGAATTATTTTATTTACCTTATATTAATTATATTTTCAAATATGAGATGTGAATTCCACAAACTCTTTTTATGAAAAAATGAATTAAATTGATGCTCTAGTATACTTCTATTAGTTCACAATATCATAATCATTTGGAGGTTTTCAAGAATATGCCAGTATCTAAATGACCTACCTGATGAAAAGACCACTCAAAACAAAAGGTGCTTTTCAAAGCTTTTTTTCCCCCAATTTCTACCATTTTTGCCCTCAAACCCTTGTCTTCTTCATCACAAACCACACAATAAAATTCACCTGATATGTCTGGAAGACAATGACTCCTACTACTAAATCTTAAAGGGATAGTTCACCCAAAAAAATCTGTCATCATTTACTCATCCTCCACTTGTTCCAAACCTGTTTGAGTTACTTTCTTCAGGTGAACACAAAACAAGATAAACTCAAGAATGTTGAGGAAAAAAACAGCCATTGACTTCCAAAGTATTTTGGTTCCTACAATGGAGTAGGTGTATAATATCTTGTTTTGTTCAACAGAAGAAAGAAATTCATAGAAGTTTTAATTTTGGGTGAACTATCCCTTTAATTCCAAACACTTCTTGTCAACTAAAGCCTGAAGTTAACCTTTTTATTATTTAGTATATTCATTCATTCATTCATTTTCATTTCGGCTTAGTCCCTTTATTAATCTGGGGTCGCCACAGCGGAATGAACCGCCAACTTATCCAGCATATGTTTTACACAGCGGATGCCCTTCCAGCTGCAACCCATCTCTGGGAAACATCCATACACACCCGTTCACACACATACACTACGGACAATTTAGCTTACCCAATTCCACTATACTGCATGTCTTTGGACTTGTGGGGGAAACCGGAGCACCCGGAGGAAACCCACGCCAACACGGGGAGAACATGCAAACTCCATACAGAAAGGCCAACTGATCCAGCCGGGGCTCGAACCAGCGACCTTCTTGCTGTGAGGCGAGTGTGCTATCCACTGCGCCACCGTGAGGCCCTATTTAGTATAGTAAATTATTATTTAATATTATTATTTTAAAACAATTGAAGGTAACTGTGTGATTTTGGACCTTGCTACTTTCCAGTATATAGTCACAAACCTTTAAAACGGTTTTCTTTTGTTGCCTTGAAATATGTCCTCACAACAGGACAGAAAACATGCCCCAATCAAAGTAGTTTGATGGCTATTTTGCAGCACTCTTGTCACTCTTTGACTTTTGAGCATCACTATGCGTGGAAGGATGGACACGGCATTAAACAGAAAGCACTGATAAGGTTGTGCAGAGGAAGTGCTCTGTGCGCCAATCCCCTACTGACTTCCATGATCCGTCCAGGCATTTCCCATCCACAGGAAACACCCTCACCAGGGAACACGCACGGAATGCTGCCTTTTGTTCAGAGAGAGCGATAAAAGACCGTGACAATGCTCCAAGTGTGGTATTTTTTTTGCCATCAAAAGGAGGTTTATCGAAACGAAGGGTGGGTAATGTGCTGTCTCCATCTCTCAGCTGGTCCTACATCTGGTCCAATGACTCATTGTCTACTCCCTGCAGGAAAATTGGGCTTAACTTCCCATCTATCTTGTAAGACTACATCTCACTACTTTCTGTTGCCAAAAATTGCAGTTCTTCTGAGTAATCTGGTTATGAAAGGACTGACGCTGTTTTGCATAAACACAGACATTTATCAGGCAGAACTCAATCAGCTTAGTCTTTCATTACGCAGAGGAATATTCACAGGTCAGCCGAACACTTACTAGGGCTCTCACACTTTAAATAGTTAACCCAAGGTAATAGGAATTCTGCGTTTTCTTTCTTCATGTTTTAAACTGATCTGATTTCAATTTACACAGGGTTAACAATTAATGCTGGGTTGGTATGTTTCACAGTGGACACTCCTACAATCTGAGTTAATAAGATGAGTTATTTGCATGCTTGTGGTATAACATGAGAGAAGGTTAGATGTGTAGTGTATGTTACAATGCGACAAAACCAACCCACCTTCTTGAGCCCCAAAACTGTTTGCTCATAATAAACGCAAACTTGCCGGGGTAAAAACCCAAACCGGCTTTGTGCAACAGGGCTCACGTTCGTTCATTCAGAACAAGTATGCAGCCATATACAAAAATCACAGAGAATAACAGCAGCATAGCAAACACCTACAGTAACACCTCTGTGGCATTTGAATAAGCACCACTGTTTTTTTCCCTTTTAAAATATAAAAATAACTAGCTTTCATTACTCTTATGTCTGTGTAGTTCAGACTCACTTGACAAACACTATAAACTAGTATACTGTACTACGTGCAGTGTTTCTATGCCTGGCCAAACCATGTCAGTCAACATGAGGCATTGGCTGTCAGTTGCATCAACCTTCCATCAAAGTTGTCCTAAAACTATTGAACAATTTTGATCCACAATTTCGATTCACGTCAAATGTTGACTACTGATAGGACAGGCACAATTTTTTACCTATATTTCCTCTACTGGCAGAATTGGAATGCATTGTTTGCCATGTTCGCACTATAGTAATCAGCAACTGATAGAAATGAATTTTGGGCAAATTAGTATCAGCTCCTACTTCAAAGTAGGGACCCAGCCAGTGCAATAGGAACTACGGTACCAGTGATTAGGGCTGCGCAATATTTTCAAAATGATTAAAATATAGCAAATGTGCACATTGCGATATCGCAGTGATTTTTTGTAAATGAGCTATTTTATACTAAAGTACTCTTAAAGATGTAGTCATTTTATTATGGATACTGAAACATGACCGTGCAATCATGCCATGATAAGAAAACAATAAGACTACAAAGAAGTAACTCTACTGTTTTGTTCTTAATGTTTTCAGGTTGAAGAAACTGTACCAGTGGAACAAAGTGGTGGTGGTGGTTATTTTGTATTTATTTATTTTTTTGTTTGTTAGGATGTCTGATTTGTTTTATGCAACAGTAAAATATGGCTGTTCATTTTCAGAAGTCATGCTTTCCTTTCTCTGTAATAATATGAAACATATGTTGGTTATATAAGTTTAAAAATTTCACCTATTTATTCAGTATCGCACAGACCTACTGGTGACGTAGTCTACACTGACTGGATGAATGCATCCCATTCGAAACACTGTTCCTCTTCTTAAAAGCATTTCAAGATGAAGAAAGCTAATGTTAGCCTTAAAGATGTGTCCCACTGCAAGTGATCATAGTGCTATTTGCTCTTTGAATCACCTAACATGCATCTACATTCTATCTTCGTTAACACAAAGCCACAGCACAACAACAGCACGCTTTCCACGATAGCCTCCTCATGTTGTTGATTTTGTTGAATGTAAAGTTTAATGTTCCTCTTAAATGTAACTGCAGGTCATATGGTGCAACCATGAAGATGGCTTGAATGGAAAATGTACAGTAGTTGTCTGAAGACTTCAGACAACTACTGAAGACTGTTACTCTCTAAAAGTAAACCACTGGATCTAAAAGTGTGTTTACAATGAAGAGGTTAAAGCCCAGGGTTTAATGCAGCGTGAAAAGCCCTTCAAGTGTTGATGCAACTGACAGCCAATGCCTCATGTTGACTGACATGGTTTGGCCAGGCATGGAAACACTGCACGTAGTACAGTATACAAGCAGTTGTTTCAGCATGTGAGTGTGAATATGTCAAATAGTGACAGAAATGTGTCAACTGGAGTGAAGAGAGTTTCATTCATACCTTTATATTCTGGAGCGGTACATACAATATGCCGATATTCTGTTATATGAAGATGTGCAACACTTGAGCTTGTAGAACGCCATTAACCTGAATGTTTTGTTTACCCAAGTTTTAGAAGAACCCCAAGTTAACTTTTGTTCAGTCTATAAACATGCATGAGTACACTATTAACAATTGAATGTAGAATCTACAGTAACTTACTGACAGCAGCTTGCCAGTACCTTACTGTAAATCAATTACAGCAAAAATACTGTATTCACATTTACAGCACCATTTATCTTGCTCTATGCATTTACAGTACTGTAAAATATACAGTAATTTTAACAATGCAACTTTAAAATACAGTAACATACTGTTATTAAAATACAGTAACATACTGTAACTGTTACAGTTAAATACTGTGTAATTTACAAACATCATTAACAATGTAATTGCATTGTAAGAGTAATTGCATTCTAGCTTTTTATCAGTTAGGATGTTTTAACAAATTGCTAGCATGAATCAATATGCTGCTAACATGTTACTAGCATAACTAGCATGTTCAAAACATATTTTAGCATATTGCTAGCATGATTCTAACATCTTTTCTTTCAGAAAATAGATAAACATTATCCAACATCAAATTTGTTTTAGATCTAGATCTCTAACGTATTAGCAAGTTTTAGGATGGAATATGTACAAATAAATCTTGTACATCTAATTAAGTGATTGTGAAGATGTCCCTTTATCAATAAGCTTATAGTAATATATTAATAAATGATTACTCTTATAATTCATTTTCAGGACGATTATATAGTTACCCAAGCCATGCAGTATGTTATGTTAGTAATGTCACCCTAACATCCTCAAACCCCAAATATATCTTCAGATTATAATTAAACACTATATTTGTGCAAAGCATTAAATGGATATTTGCTAAATACATCATTTCAACTTTACAAATATCCATTTCTAAATATTTCAGAACATTGCTGTCATTCTTTATACTGCTGAATGTATTGTTGAAATAAGTTATTAATTAACACGTTTGAAATGTGCCTCTTATACACACTTAAATGTATTTTTATGCTACAGTATTATTATTATGGGGCAACACGGTGGCTCAGTGGTTAGCACTGTCGCCTCACAGCAAGAAGGTTGCTGGTTCGAGTCCTGGCTGGGTCAGTTCTGTTTGGAGTTTGCATGTTCTCCCCGTGTTCATGTGGGTGGTCCGGTTTCCCTCACAGTCCAAAGACTTGCGCTATAGGTGATATGAATAAACTAAATTGGCTACAGTGTATGAGTGTGTGTGTGTGTGTGTGTGTATGGATGTTTCCCAGTGCTGGGTTGCAGCTGGAAGGGCATCCGCTGTGTAAAACATATGCTGGATAAGTTGGGTGATCATTCTGCTGTTGTGACCCCTGATGAATAAAGGGACTAAGCTGAAGGAAAATGAATGAATGAATATTAGTATATATTGTGATAATTATTCATAGCATCTGACAATGTTGTATTACTGAGCATTATGAATATTTCAATATGGTTTTCTCACTCAGCAGGCTGATATTCCTCGTTTTTCTACCAAATATTTATTAACAATATCAGGGCACATTACGGTAACCTTTTAATTCACCACTGACTTACAAACAGCACCTCAGAGAACAATCAATGAAATGTGTAGTCCTGTTGACTTTGCTAAACCGTAAACATCTTCAGGCTGTTGTATTGCGGTTTTCGCAGTGGCAACTTTATAAAAGCATAAAATTTACATCACAAAATAGTAGAGGTATTACTAACCAAGATTGGTCCAGAGATAAAGCATAGGCACAGCCATGGAGCCACTATCCTACTGTTTAACAGCCTCAGGTAAAGGGAACAACCATAGGGCTCAATTTTGTATTCAAGCACTGCTTGTAGGAGGCTCTGTTTACTGGACAATCATGCACAACCGGCTCAAGTATGTCATCATTTTTAGGTCTTAAAGGGATTCTAGTGCTCTTGTATGCATTAGCCGAGCCTTAAACAGTAGAGAAACAAATTTATATTCTTATTCATGTTCAGCAATGAATGTGTGAAATAAATTGCCCTGTAATCTGATTGTCTTTTTAAAAGGCTAACTTAAGAATAAAAAAGTCATTTAGAATTTTACTATTAGGATTCTGTTAGCACGAATTAGCATGTTGCTAGCATGTTCCAGCTTGTTAAAACATCGGTTAAGATGTTTTAACAAATTGCTAGCATGAATTAATATGCTGCCAACTAAATGTTACTAGCATGGTTAGCATTTTTAGCATGTTGCTAATATGTTCCAAACATATTTTAACATTTTGCTAACATGATCCTAGCAATTTAGCATGTTTCTTGCATGATCAAGTTGCTAGAATGGACTAAAGTTATTGCTAGGCTTTGCTAGAGCTAGATAGATGGAAAGATAGATAGACAGACTTGTTGTATCACGTCAAAAGATATAGCACACCAATTCACAAAATCTTGAAGGTTTCACCAAAGTTTGGTGTTTGTAGCTTGAAAACTCAAAGAGATGCTGCGTAAATTTAGTCTCTGAAGAAGAAGAAAAGAAGTTTAAACAGGATATCAATATGTTGCCCTTTTAACCCAGTCACGCTTACCTTGGCAAGACTCACTGATAAATAATAATAAAAGGAAACTGAGTTATAAAAAGCTGATTTTAATGGAGGCTGGAGAACTGACCGCTCAGCCAAAATCAAAAGAAACAATCATGAGATACTTTCAGCACACTGCATACACACTTCCACTGGATTCGTTGCAATCAAAAGTGAATCTGAAACTACTATAGTCCAACAAAACACAACATCTCCATGTTGGGAAGTTTGTCGAGAAGTAATGGCAGCATTTGGAAACATTATGTAATGCTAAACAAGTTTTGGCACAGTGAATATAAAATACCTTATGTCATATGTATGAAGACATATCATGACAGCACTAAGAAATGTTGAAAAGGCAATGTGACCCTGTTCTTATGCAGTTTTACAATGAATCCTTACTCCGCCGTCCTTTACTTTGGTGCAGGAGTATTGCTAGAATGTACCAGACTGATGGATTGTATTCGCAGCCCTTGATTAAACATGCGTATCTCACTCTCTCCAAAGAAATGTAGTCTTTTCAACTTGCCATGTCACAGAAACATATTTCTGAAAAGATATCAATAAAAAGACCCCCAAAACAATCAAAAACCACTACCTAGAATAAAGATCAGACATATTTTACACACTATTGGTGACCACCGCCAACCCAGCGGGAGCACTTTTTAATATGTCAGTTTTGACATATAGAGTGCTGCAGTTGTGACATCAAAACACACAAAACGCTGGTCTCCTTAAGAGCTCTCTATTGGTTTTTATAATGTTTCTTTTTCAATTCATAAGTAAATATCAGTTTATAGTAAACATAACTGGCCAATGCTTTGACGTGTTGCTTTACAAAGTGAATTACAACCTTGCTGAAAATGTGAGTTATTTGCAAAAATGTATGTTTCTAGTAAATTACCACAAAAGTAGGTTTAGAGGGTTAATGTGTGGTTTACATTGTACAACAGATTGTTCAATCATCACCAGGTTACCATTTACAGCAGACCTCATTTTACTCATGAATTGAAAACCCGATTATAAACACCGTTAGATAAACATCAAGGAAACTTCCTGCAATGAACTCATCTTCCAGGTTTTGACATCAGAGCACTCTGTGGCCAATTCACACCACACCGACACATGCAGACAAACACATACAGTACAATCACCAGATTACAGCAAGACACTTCTCAGACATTCTACAACCCGACAAGCGCAGATTCAGCATGTTCAATCTGTGAAGACGCCATGATTTGACAGATGCCAACAGGGGTAACACAATGATCCGACAAACCAAGATGAAGTTTCTTTTGCCATCTGTCAGTGCATGTGAACTAGCCTTATTACCTTCACACAAAGGCATAGCAGACCTTAGTCAGGTTAGACACCATTTTAAATCTTACGCGAATGTAATCGAGAATTTAAGGGACAGATTTACATTCATTATAACTGCACACACTTTATAAAGGCTTCAGATCATGTTATTTTTACAACTTTTTTGAAGACTTGAAAGTATATAAGTATTATAAGTTTTTGTTTGTTGTTTCAAAATGACGTTTCATCCGCTGGGCCTGTATCATGAAGCTGGATTAGTTGGCTAGCCAGTTAAGTTTCAGTTTAGTTTGCTCAAATGTTGGATTTTAGGAAACGTGTAGGCAGCTCAACTCTAATCACTCTTTCTTGCCCTGATAATATGGAGTAGCTGAACTGAGCTACCTTTATTGTACCTAAAACCCAGAATTGGTGCAAACTTAACTGGCTAGCCAGCTAATGTGGCTTCATGGAACAGGACCATAAGTCGGTATGTTGTTAAACATATGCACAATCCATTAAAAATGCACTCTACTTTTGTCCCTCAAAGCCTTGTTTTCACTCCTATCAAAAATATAACACTAACCCGAAGATCTGAAATGGACAGAAACTCAACTAATTTTCCGAACACTGCTGTAAGTGTTTTACCACATTACAATTCTGAATCATTCAATAAACTGCGAAAATGAGGCAAGTTGTGATTCGGTGTTGACAATCAGACAATTCGAAGACAGACGAACAATAATGAGTGTTCAAGTAGATATTCTTGCTTAAATTTCACATTCACATGGTTAGACGTGACCAATGCAGTATCATTCCTGTACAATCTTTCAATCAACCAATCATTTTTGTTGTATTAGGCTCACGTGCCTATTGGCCCAAAAATGTATGATAAATGAAATGAACGCTTTAGCATTTGACATCTTTATGAATTCTGACAGCTTCCCATCAAACGTTGTTTTGCGAGCCGTCCTCAAAAGACAGATTGTGATCAACGCTACAAAAATGTGCGCAGATGTCAAGTACAGTTGGTGCGACACAAAAAAAACAAGTGATTGTTAGAAAAGCAAAAAAAAGGACTATGCTAAAAGGATTGAAGGCGACCCACTGCGTTTAAAAGATTGTATACACACATCTTTATGGCATAGTATCCGACAAGTTCTTCAGGCACACACAGAAATCTGTGCAATGGTTTAAGACAAGTTTCCCTTCATGTTTTCAGACAGGGATTCGCTCGAAGCCCCATGAGCTGCAAAGTCGGAACAAGCAGGACTGTTTGTAAGTTGCAGAGAAAGCCAGCAGCAGATGGTTTCGCTTCCTGCCTGTACTTTAGGTGAAGCACTTTCAGCAAAAATTTGACCTGGTAAATATTTGGTTTCCTCCAAACTCCTGGTTCGGAGTGCCAGTTCAAAAAAAAAAAAAAAAAAAGTTCACAGTGAACATGAAAGTCACATGTGGACATTAATGCAATGGGGCTAGTCATGCTGCTCTTTGGAAAGAAAACATTTGCGTATCATTTTGGGTTTTTTTAGTGCGGCCGCAAGGTGTCAAACGTTTCCGGATTGATGAGGCCAAAGGTGAAGAATGATGGGGACACAAAAGAGGAAGAAGCAGACTGACGTTCTTCTGATGTACCTACAGTATATGTTGCATCAGTCAGTAGGACGGAGATTCAAGGCTTTTTACATGCGGCTTTGGCTTTGCCGTTAGTGCTGGATTTGAGTTGTGTCATCTCCACTTCAGCCGTGGTGTCTGATGGTAAACTGTTACGCATGCGCTCGATGGTCTTCTGGTAGGAAGCTTTCTCTTGCTCCAGAGAGCGGATCAGGTGCTTCATCTTGCTCTCGCGGGACAGGAAACTTTCAACGCTACTCTCCAATGTCTGAATCTTCAAACGAGCCGCCTGGAAATAATGACAAATATGAGATTTGTGTAATAAATAAGTATTATGATGAAAACTATATAAAATACTTTTAAATTAAATTTAAATTTAAAATGTATTTAAAATGTCACTTATTTGAGTGATGATAGCTTATTTGCTTAGCATCAGTCTTATATACAAATCTGATTCTCAAAAAACATTTCTGATGCTTAATACATTTTTTTAAACAACCTTTTTATATTGTTTCGTTGTGTGTGTGTGTTTGTGTGAATAAAAAAATATTATATTATATAAACAATTCTTTTGGAACAACATAAAAAATCTTTACTGTCACTTTTGATCAATTTAATGCATTCTTTATGAATAATATTTTTTGCAATTTTTACATTTAGATTCTAAATAGAAAGTATAGTGAGTTCTACATTAAAACAAATTTAGCCAAAGATATACAGCTATAGATGGAATTAGGTTGTCACTTAGATTCATAGGTTTGTGTTTGAGTAAAATGTCATTTACTTTGCTTTATTCTGTAAACTACTTATGACATTTCTTCTCAATTTAAAATAAAACACATTTTCACATTTTTTAAAATGACAATTTACAGTAATAAACAGTAATGTTTTCTAACATCTTTTTATTCATATTTAGACAACAAAATATTATTATTATTTTTTAAACTTCAGATAATTTAAGAGATCAACATTTGGTGGAATAACTCAGATTTCAATCACAACAAATGAAAGGACTTGCTATTTTGACCGATTGTCAGTTTTTGCAAAAACCAAAATGCTCTAAAATACAATATTTTAGAAGAAATTTTATCAGACCGTAACATACTAAAACAATGACCAATTTACTCAAACATATACATAATAAATCAAGAAAAACTGAAAACTGTCAATTGGTTTCTTCCATAAATCTTCCAGAAAAGACACTCAACACAGCAAAGAAAACGTTTGCCTGAATTAAATCTAAATGTGATATATATTCCCCCAAAAATCTTCTGGGCAAGCTGTATAAATGTATTAGTGATAGTCAGTTTTGCATCCAAATAGTATTACGTCAGTCAGGAAAATACGGCCATAAAGTGTTTCACTCTCCCCCAAATCATGCTTCTAGGAACATCTTGTTTTAAGCAACAAGTTGTTTTTAGGAACCAGTTGGAGATGAACATGTTGTGACGTTACATGTTTAGACTAATAGAGTTTCAAGGATAACTCATTCTGCCACATTCATAAACACCAGCGTCAGCGTGTGATGGATCAACAAACTATTATCATTTGGATTATCATTACTTTTCAGGTTAAATGCTGAACTGTTTATCTCAGCTGTCTACTTAAATGTCTGACTCAAATGATCTTCTTTCTTCTTCTTCTTTCTTTTTTTTTTATATTCTTTGTCAGTAAACCGTGAGGAGTATATGGGAAGATCTTGGTTTCAGGTTCTTTGCTGCCACCCACTGGCAATGAGAGCACAAAACATTCATCCACATACCTGCAGTTTCTCTAATAAGTCCATGTTTTGTTTCTTGAGCTGGGCATTGGCTTTCTCCAGTTTATCAAGTCTATCTGAGTCCTCTAACGGTGAAGGAGCATCTGAAAGCTCATCCTGCAGGACGTGATACTCCACTTCATATGCCTGCAGCTGCTTAGAGATGTCCATGTCAATCGCCTGCAAAACATTTCATTACCATCAGAGAATATCACACAGGTTCTTACAAAATAATGCAACCAGAGAGTCACAAACAAGCCTTAGCATAAAAAACCCCAATATTAGTCCATGTACTTGTGTCATTTTATTTTAATCATAATAAAAGAGATTTTGTCAACAAAAAAAAGCATGTCTTGAAAATGAAGACAATTGGCTCCACCTAGTGGTTAAATACAGAAAATACTACTATTACAAACAGTATGGAAAACAGAAAGTTTGTCATGTTTTTCCTAGATTCTTTAAGTCGCTTCATCTGTTTAAAGTTTAAACAGTGAATGAGACTGGGAAAACTAGCCAATTAATATTACTATTTCTTTGCCATTTAAGATGCAACAAAGTTGACAGTTGGAAATAATTATAAACATTTGTTTGAATTAAAATACTGTTGTTCACTGCAAATCTGTGCAAGTTACTAATGGATTTGGGAAAGTGAATCTACAGCAACTTTGTGCTTTATAGATCATGTATGAATCATCATTATTGTTGGGCTTTCTTGTTGGTCCGTGGATGCTTGACAAAACGTGTGTAAGGCACTGCAACCTGAGGGCTATACCTGGCAACATTGTTTTTTCAATGCCTGCCATGGTATTTATTATTTGGAATCTCTAATAAATGACACAGGATCTGCAGCAAGTTGTGACCACCCATCAGTGCTTTGCCTTAAAGTTACTTTGCAGAATGTTATCCAGGAAGAATCTCAGACATTAAATTCATAATATTAATTTGGGTTTTATCCAATAAATCACAGAACAGGTTTTAATCAGTTTTTTTTTATCAAATAAAACTAACAAACAAATAAACAACTAATAAAGAAAGAATTGTGTGTTTTCTGGTAAGATCTAAACAAGTCCATACTTTTTTTTAAATACTGTAAATATAAAAAGCTGGTATTAATAAATACTAAAACAGAACATAATACTAGATAACCACCATTAAATAATATTAACAATAAACAAGTACAACTTTTTGGTTGTAACTAATGTCTCAAATATTGGAATTAACATGAAATATGATTAATAAATTCTTTAGATGTATTGTTGAAACAGATAAACTGTAAAGAAATGTAAAGTGTAGACAGAAAGGCTAAAAGGATCTAAAACAAACACATTCCTGCCTTCACAAACATTATATATTAAAATATTACAATAAAAGTCCCATGCCGCGTCCCTGTGTAACACGTTAAGGCACTGCCTTGTAATATATAAATATAAATATTTCTTAAAACATATTTAATTTAAGTACCTTAGTGATGATCTCCTCCATCTGGCTGTGAGTGAGGGTAGGGATGGTAGATTTAAGGTAGTCCACAATACTTTCAAAGTTGTCGCATTCCAATATCTCTCCCTTGTGGCTGCTCAGCAAACACAGTGCCACCTTAAAAATCACCTCTATGCCTTGGACAAACAGAAGGTCTGACACACACACACACACACACACACACACACACACACACA
>CAIGQW010053321.1:11381737-11405429 GCA_903798125.1 Danio choprae
ATAAGCAGCTATATTTTTATTTATATAAGCAGCTATATTTTTATTTATATAAGCAGCTATATTTTTCAAGCTAAAACAAATTTTGCTATATAAAAAAAAATCATAAACAATTCTAATCAAATTGCAGTTTTTATACAATGTTTTACAGTAAGATTCATATGTTAACTAATTTTATTAAATGTTTATTTGTTACTTTATTTATTTGTTATTTTCTCCTGTTATTTAAAAACGCTAATCTAAAAATAAATACCAAAACATAATGCACACTAGAACAGTAGACTTCTTGTCAGCATTCAGCACTGGATGTAGAGTGGCAAGACATGAGTCATTCTAATTATGGGTACCAGGAAAACCAACTACAAGGTATTCAGGGCAGCTGGGATAAAGTGAGACACTGTAGCATATCCTAAAACTCTGATTTGGAGGTCTAAATGTTATATGTTCCACAACGCTGGACACACTTTGATGGCAGCTCCAGGCCTCAAAACAAATAGCCTCATCTTGAATGGCATAAACACTGAACTAAATGCATCAGAAGGACCCCCAAACACATTTTATCTTATCCTCAGCATAAACACACCACTGCCTAAACACAGATAATGCTTTCCTTTCCGTTCTATCAGTAAAACGAGGCCAGATATCAGAGTATGCATTGTTTATCATTATGAAAGGAAACATAACCTTACTTTGTTGCCTTTACACTGGGTGGCCTATTCCATGTTAAATATAAATAAAGGAACAGTGGGTTCCCCTATGGCACTAAATGTTGAACTATGGCCCTCCACTGGCATCTGCAAAGGAGTGATTGTGCTGCATTAAGACTACGAGATATTTATGGCAAAATGCCAACTGAGCAGTGAGCAGGTCTCTGGACAGACTATATCGTACACAGTAGCACTTCAAAATCAGCCAGCAGCCATCTTAAGACGTGAGCAAAGACACATTCCTCATGGACCATCTAGCACGTGTTGCTATCCAGCCAGTTTTTCTTGCATAACCCATGACGGTGATGCATGTTGCCTCTGAAGCACAACATGCACTCACAGGACGGTCTACAGCACGAAGAGAAACTTTCACTTTAGAGAAATACTTTTACCTTTAAGAATGATCAACAAAGGTACACACAAAATAAATAATGTGCCAAATGCAAAGACAATTACTGGCTTTGAAATGAAATTTCCAGATATATATACACCTGTAAACAATGCATACATGTAATTGAATATACACACAGATTTGAAGGCAAAATGGTTTGAAACTGTCTTTTTTTTTAAGTATTAAAAAGTAAGTGATGTTTAACAAAGCAAGGAAATGTTCACAGTATTTTCTATATATTTTTTTTTGTCTGGAGATAGTCTTATTTCTTTTAGATTGGCCGGAAATATGTTTGTTTGTTGTTTTTGTTTATTTAATATAATTTATAAGGTCAATTTTATTTAAATAAAAAAAAACATTAATTGGCTACAGAACAAACCACTGTTGTCCAATGACCTGCCTTATTAACCTACACTGAAAAAATCTATCATTGGATTTACTTTTTTTAAGGTTACAATTTATATGTGCTAAATTTAAACAAATTAAACTTAGTTATGTTCAACTTAATTTGTTTGTTTAAATTCAGCCCATATTAATTGTTTGCAACCACTTACCTTAAAAAAAAAAGGTAAATCCAATGAATCATTTTCAGTGTAGTTAAGCTTTTAAAGTCAACTTTAAGCTGAATACTAGAATCTAGTGAAATAACTAGTAAAATATTATGTACTGTCATCATGACAAGACTAACTAAATAAGTTATTATAAAATTAAAATTGTTATTGTTTAAAAATGTGTTGAAAAAAAAAATTCTCCCCATTAAACATCACTTGGGAAATATTTCATTTACAATTTCACATGAGAGTTAATAATATTGCCTTCAATTATGTTCAAATCCAGGTTCCACCCAAAGCAACAAAGAGTTTTGAACTGGTGTCTCAAATATAGCTCTGCAGCAGACTGACATTAGTGTTACATTACAAGTTATCCCTAATCAATGCAGTGGAACAGAGAAGGCAGATGCATCACAGTCATTTACTTGTTTGTAACAAGGCATTATGGCAGCAAGCAGAGGAGCGGGTGGAGGGATTTCAATATTCTAAGTGTGTATTGTCTTGCTGATCTGATTAATCCTTTCTCTCAGTGTGCCAGGAGAGATCTGACCCCTCTTTGCATGATGCCCTGTAACTCTAATTCCTTTGGTGCAACGGTGCCCTACATACTGGCATTTATCCAAATGACAAAGACCCGCCAATCATACTGCAGACTAAACACCATAGTGCAATCATTGACACTGTGAAAAGTTCAGCGTCTAATTTAAAAAAATGGGTTGGAGTGCAAAGGAAGAAAGGCTGTTTAAATATGTATCATACTCTATCATGTGTTGAATTTGTCAAGTGACCCTTGTGTTTAATAAGTAAAAAAAAACATTAATATCAGTAAAATAAATAAGTAATAAAACGGTGTAATTTAACCATAAACCTTATGTACAGGAATATATATGACTATTTTAAAGACAAAAAAAGTCTTAATATTCATGGAAAATAGTCAAGCAATGCCATTTATCCATAGACTGGACAAATCTAATAACCGGTAAAAAACTGTTAATCAAATTTAGTCTTAAATCAATAACCTGATATTTAAGAATATGCACCAATAACTATCAAAATGATAGACAGACAGATAGACTGATATTGGTTGAATGGTCAAAAAACAGGTTAAAATTTATTTAAAACAAAACCTGGTAAGTTAAAAAAAAAGTTAAAATATCAGTAAAAAAAAAAAAAAAAAAAAAAAAAAAAAACTGTTCAAATCATTTATCATTAGACCCAGCATTTAGGAATATGAACCTGACAGAACGATAGAATGACAGACAGAACAATAGAACAATCAATAAACAGATAGACCAGATGCTGAAACCAAAACAACAAGGTAAAATCATTAAAGAGCTGGTTTGGAAAGGATTTTTAGAAACATATTACAGTTTAAGTAGTAAAATTATTACAAACATAATAACTGTCAAATAATGACATTCATCCATATAAGCAGTTCGATAAAGTCTTGTGCCTAAATTTTTATTCTTTTTCAAATATTTCCTAAGTGATGTTTAACAGAGCTGGGACATTTTTCACAGCATTTCCTATTATGTTTTTCTTCCTGAGAAAGTCTTATTTCTTTTAGTTTGGCTGGAATAAAATCTGAAATAATTGAATTTGCCCCCTTAAGAAACGTTTTTTCCAATTGGCTACAGAACAAACCACTGTAGTCCAATGACTTGCCTAATTAACCCAATTATCCTAATTAAGTCTTTAAATTGCACTTTAAGCCGAGTAGGTTACTAGTATCTCGCATAATGGCTAATAACATTATGTACTGTAATAGTTATTGGAGTTTAGTTTTTTTTTTTTTAACTCTATGGTGTTTAAAAACGTGTAAATTAAAAATATTATCTCCGTTAAACAACACTTGGTAAACATTTGAAAAAGAATGACATTTTTCCAGGAGGGTTAATAATTTGGTCTTTAACTGTATAACCACAGTGTCCTTGATCAACACGTTTCTCTTTCAAAATGAAAACGTGCTAAATCAGCTGAATCGGTGGCCAAACATACCTGGTTGGGATCACATGCTTTAAACACATGGCATGCCATCTCAGACTCGGGGTTCTCAGGCTGACTTCTGATAAGGTAGGCAAAATAAGACAAGTCATGGCTGTTGTGGATAAACCTGGATACAAACTGTGCTTTGTGCTCGAATATGAAGACGGACGGGTTGCTGCTGCTCGCGGGCACGCAGCGGATCAGAGGGGGCGAGAGAAGGAGCTGAACTTCCCTGGCCTGTGCGGGACCGGACTCGTTCTTCTCACTTTTCCTCCGGATCTCCGCCACTAGCCACGGCAGCATGGGCAGCGTGGTCCGCCTGTCCAGAGCCGACCAGCCCATGTACCACAGCGCAAACCTCTTGTCTTCCTTCTGATTACAGTCATTATTCTCATTGCCGTCCTGTCCCTCCATCTCTCCAAGGGCTCCGGGACAAAGACTTTAGTTGCTTTGTGCAACAGCTCGGTGCCTTTATACCCCTAATTGCTCAAACAAATACATGCACGGTTCGGTATTATGTGAAAGCAGCTGGAAACATGTCCTGGTGCGTTAATGCTACTCACGCAAAAGTGCGCAGGGATCGTGTGTCCTGTAGAGCTTAAGTACAATAATAACGGCTTTTAAGATGCAACGAGGTTTTATTCCAAGGTCAGGTCGCTGTTTAAAGCTAAAAACACATCCGTTCAGAGTGTGTAAGGGCTCGCTTAATCCGTGTATTAAGTTAAAGGTTTCGGTTGAGAGTATGAATACACAACTGCTTGAAGGAGGCGCGTTTTGTATTCCAGCAGATTTCTCGAGTCCCGACGCCGAGGATTGAGGACGACGCCGCGGACAGACACCTCATGCGTGAAGTTGCAGATGAGCCGGAGTGTTTTAAAGTCGCTGCACATCACTTTTTAGTCGTTATTGTGTCATTTAACGGCGGAGGAGAACACAGAGAGGGCTGTTGTTCCAGGAGGAGTGGCCGTAGCAGCCATACGAGAGACGTTTTACTTGAGCACGAGCGTGAGCGTGAGCGCGCGTGTATGTGTGTGTTTGGATCTCTGGCCCCCCTGTGTCTTCAGAAAATACAGGGCACTGGCCTGATTGAGCTTTCAGTAAGTCAACTTCATTCATGATCGGGATAAAGTTTTATTTCACTAAAAATCTTATTTTAAAAGTAAGTTCTTAATTGGCTCCATGACATAGGCAAAACATGTATATTCTGTTATTATAAATATGCACTGGCAAGCATATGATATGGTTTCCCCTTTTTTTAAAATTCAGTTTTAAATTTTGTATTAGGAAAATGTTTGGCTCATGTTCATTTTTCAAAGTTTGTTATGATAGTTTTATAAATTAAGACAAAGAAAAATATATAATCCACTAATAATAATACCATAATAATAATAATAATTATGCCATAATACCTCAATCGTGTATGCTTTTGAAAACAAAGAAAAAAAAATACTGTTTTTCTTCTTTTTTTTCTTAAGTGACCAGCCATTTGTCATGTGTACTAAAATATTAGTTTTTGGCATTGATTATGTAGCCCTTGTCGCAAAGTTCTGTTACAGTCAGCCTTGATATTGATTTTATTTAATAACCAAATCAAACACATTGCCAGTGACCTCTGTTTCAGAACGAGAGCCCATGAAAGCCGGTGAATACTAAGTGGGGTCAGAGCAACCCAGTGTACATGGACAAATTCTTTACATTTCTAGAAAACAAAGGGTGAGGTTTGGGTGTGTTTAAAAAGTATACTTGTGAGTTTCAAAGGTATACAAAACAATTAAAGGTTAGTTTAAGCAACATTTGTTAACAATATGAAATATTACACGTATTTAACTACACTGTAAAATCATTATACAAATCAAGTTTGCTGCACATGAATCTGTACTTTTGCAGAAAAAGCAATGCATAACTTACTCAACAGCGTCCTCTGCTGTCTAATGTATAATTATAAAACATCTATGGTTATATTCAGAATCAAATATTAACATACTGCATTCACTATGTATAGAGTAAATCCTTCAGATTGTTTTTAATAACCCAGCTTCACAAATAATATTAATAATAATGAAATAGCTAATACAAATATATTACAAATAATTCGTAAAGACAATTAGGAAAATTGGTAGTAATGAAAAATACAAATTTATGATGATACACGGTGAAAAACAGAAAACATAAACTTTTGCCTTGCCATACCATTATTTAATAGTAACTTTCAAGAAAATATTAACCTTGTTGACAGTTTCAATTTATATGTTAAAGGTTAAAAGTGAATGTTTGTTTTATAAAATTGAAATACCTTTAAATGTTGCTATTTGTCCAAGACAGAATGGTTCACACACAGCTACAAAAATCAAACTAATATTAAACAGTCTCTAAAACGGAGGCCATTTCCTTGAACTGTCTGTAGAAGTTCTGAGGGACAAAGACAACAGAAAAGAAATAATGAATTTCAGAAGTTCAGAAGGTTTAAAGTAAGGAAACTGCAAACTTGCATACCTGAAACTGCGGAACTGTCATCTCAAAGGATTTATATGACACCTCGCCTGACGTGTCGGCGATTTTCATGAGAACAGAAATGATTGGAGAGTTGAGGGACCGACAGGAATCTGAACTTACAGCCATGCCAAGTTTCCACTGGATATCTACAAGCTGACAGTGAAGAATATTTGATATCAACAACATGAGAGAAAAACTGAAGAAAAACATGCTCTAAAAATCAAGAATCATGTGACACACCTGTCCAATACTAGCCATTGTCAGGAGATCCTGATGTGCCTGTAAAAGAGCACCGTGTTCGGCCCAAAGCTGCTGCACCAGTTGCAGGGTCGGTTTGGACCATTTATTGCTGCATTTTGACAATTTACTGACCAGGATGTCTGCACTGAGATTGTTCTTTGCGGCTAACCTGTATTTATAAACATTTATATACATTTAATCAACAGAATCACCAAAAATCACCAAACAAAACCAACATGTTTCTAATTTTAGATTTTTGTTAATCCTCAGAAATAAAATACTGTACCTAAAATAGTATGACATCAGTCTTATAATATCTTGAACAGCTTCCTGATCAAGGTTTATCCCAGCTCTTTGATATTTCTGGTATTTGGGGAATAGAAGCATTACACTATTAGACATAAAAACAGGTACATGTATTTTCAGTTTACAAAACTTTTCTCAGGAATGTGATTTTTATGGACATACATCACATGTTTCAATCAAATCTACTGCTCTGTTCTGATCCTGAAGATGAACCAGGATTGCCTGAAGCTAGAAAATTAAAAGATTAGCAGATGAATTAGATAATTGTAGTCAAATTAACATTTTAATACAACACTTTAAAATTGGACATTCAGTAATTAAACTACAAGGATAAAAATGTCTATATTTCTTTCTTTCTTTTTTTTTTGGTTTTTAAGTACAGACATTTTTATTCTCACTATACATGGCCACCCAATGCATTGGCAAATCTTACAGTTTCTGCAATCATATCCGTAGGGAGTTTTTCGATTTGTTCAACCACATTATCTGCACCTGCAATAAAACATGCAAAATGTGACAATTATTTAATTTATTATACTTGGTAATGCCAGTTATAAATGCTTTTTGTACTAGTGACATTTTTACTCTGTGTGGAAAAGTAAAGAAGCATCTAGTATTACAATGTACATGAGTTTTTATATATGGGCAAAGCAAATATTTATGCAAAAATGAAACATTCTTATTTATATTTCCTCATTATATAAATGATTTTTAAAAACATACTGCTGACAAATAAGTGAAATCTAGTGGTTAAAATGATAATGGCAAAAAAATTACATTTAATAAATAAATACAATAAATTTAAATTTAAAGTCTATCAATAATTTTCTTGTTGTTGGTGTAAATATGCCTGACAGGAAGTTTCAGCATATTAATTATGTTACATTTAGTTAAAAAATATAACAATAACAACAGTTATAAAATAATCAACATAGCATGGTATCAATCATCGTATAAAGGGGGAATGTAAAGTTGTGTTGTATTTTTTTCATTCTGGAACCCCCTTTTCATCTGCACATGCTGTCTACAAAGCATGAATGTATAGTCGTTTCTTAGATAATGAACTTTGTAACATGAATACTTACATTGATCTGAATTAATTCATAACCGAGTCGACTAATGACAGTGGTTTTCTTTTTAACTAAAGAATTCCGTAGAAATGACACTGTTAGCCTATTTTCCTGTTTAATCACGTAAATCTCCTTTAAACAGTCTATAAAGCGCTAAATAAATACGTTGACTGCAGAAAATCATGACGTTTAAAATGAGAGAAAACAGAAACAAATTCTCCTCACCAGTTGACAGCTCCAGATCTAACATCTTCGTCAGCTATCGGAATATTTACAATAAGATTAAATGTAAATGTATATATATACATATATTAAAGAGATGTTGAAGAGCCGAGTCTTTCAGATGTTTTAAAGCATCGATCAACAATTTTCATCCAACTGTTTATTCACTTCTGTAGAAAGGAAAAGTAACCGACCGGAAGTGGAGTAATTCATTGAGATTTTCTTTCAAATTAACAGTTCGATTGTGGGTTGGTGGTACCGTCAAGAAAAAAAAACACGTGGAACATATTTCCCCTGACTTCTACTGAATTTTCACCTCCAATTAAACAAAAGGGAAAACACATAGCATTATGATATATTAGATTTATATTATAGACATCCCAAATTGGTTTCGACAATAAATTAATATTGGCATTTTTTTTGCATTAACAGAAAACATTAAATGTAAGTGTATATTTTTTCAAATAATTTTTTCAGAAAATTGTTTAAATAATGTTCCACTGTAATTCACCATATAGCATTTTTCTTCTGTCATGTACTTATAATACAGAAATAAATCAGGGATCATTTTCATTCATTCATTTTCTTTTTGTCTTAGTCCCTTTATTAATTTGGAGTCGCCACAGCGGAATGAACCACCGGGATAATTTTGCATTGTATTAAAATTTAAATCATTAAAAGCTTTTAGGTTAATAATTTTAAAAAACTCATGTTCTAATGTAATTTCTTAACGAGTAAAAAAATGAGTATCTTCAAAAAAACTTCCTTTGATCAGTATCTTTAATCCTCATTACTGTACACAACATGATTTTACAAAAATGTATATTAATTATTATGATTAATGACATATGTTGTTCATTCATTTAATGTTTATTATTATTATCATTATTATTAATATTATGTATCATCATGAATCAAACTCATCCTTTGAGCTCTTATTTTGAAAGCCCCCTTTGTCCGTCGTTCCGGATGTTGCACTCACACCTCTGCAAGTTTTGTATCGTCGCGGGTTGGATGTTCGAGGATGGCGGCGCAAACGGAGAGAGGCATTCTGCTCAGTGCGGTATGAAGGCTTATTACATCTCTTATTACAACCTGACATGTGTAATTAACGCATAGCAGTGGGGACAATGTTAACAGACTGAAAAGTTATGCGCGAGAATTTAGCACACTGTTAGCATTGTCAAGTTGACGGGTTAAATGTCATTTTAAATTCTCTGTGTATATACATTTACAGTACAACAACTAATGTTTCTAGCGTGTGTGAAACGATATGTTTTCGTTTTATACTGTTATGCATTTGTTTTCCCGTGACGCGTGTGTCTGTCGACCTATCGGAAAGGCTCTAAAATTAAATTTGACTTTCAGTTTTGTTTCTCTGTCAGTGGGATCTGTCTGATCGAGACTGAGTCGAGCTGTTTTTCTTTATAGTTTGAAAACCGACGTTCGCGCGTCTTTAAACTTTGTCTATCGCACTGTGTGTCAAGCCCCTCAGTCTGATGTGTAACTTACAATTAATATAACGTTAGATGAAAAACAGCGGCTCCGTTTGGGCATAAATGGAATAATGCACAGAAACTTTTATAACTTTGTGAAAGGACAAGGTGAGTAAGTCGCGTCACGTGAATGTGACTCAGGTCAGATGAATGAGTGATGTCATATTTCATCTGCTCTTGGTGTGTTACTAAATATTACAAAGAGGATGATTACACAGTTTATTAGTACAGGTACTAGTTTATTTTTTTTTATGTATACATGAATATAACATGATCAAAAGGGTCGTTATTTAAACTCTCTCTTAAAGTAGTCCAGTGTAATTCTTTCAATTCCTCAGAAATATCATATGCATACATGAAAATGACCACAAAACACACAAACCTGGCCCTCCTTGTAAATCTGGAGCTATAAATAAAAACAGTATAAATAGAGATACTGATTAATTGTTGTCATTTAAAAAGTTAATAATTTACTCACCCTCATGTCATTCAAAACCCAGAACAGAAATTACGATAGTTTTAATCGGAGAGATTTCTGTTGTTAAGTCAAAACTTTCAAGATTCAAAATGTTCATAAACACAACTTTAAAAACCTCAAGTGGTTTAATCGCATTTTGATCACAGTTTTGTGAACTTATTGGCACATTATCTTCATTTCTGTACAGATATCTGACACATTCATAAGAGTACCACAAGCAGTGGTAATGTGAGATTTTACCATCTCACAATACAAGTCAATCTGAGACTTTGAGTCTGCACTGGAATCGCTGTTAATAAATTCAGCTCCCTAGTCTCTTCAGTCAGTTTTACAATTAATCTAACATGAATATGTTGTAAGATAATGAATAAATAAATGAAACTAAAAAGATTTTGTTTAGATTTTTTGGACCCATCTAAGATTGGATTTAAGATTTTTAATGTTAGATGCATAATAGATCATTTCTTATTTCGATATTGCAAAAACTCAACCAATATAAATTTTAAACTGATGACGTGTGGGATCATTAATAAAATAAGTACAAATCACAAGTAAACACAAATACACATGAAATAAACAGTGAGCAGTAATAATTGAAACATTCAGCAAAATAAAATGTATTTCTTGTTAACAAAAATCCCCAGAAATATTGAACCTATTATTAGTAATATCACACCCTTCTCTAATTTGAAATGTAAATAAACCACACATCTTACAATATGAACAACTCTATACTGGAAGAGGCATTCTATATGCACTTTTTATTCTTTCATTTTGATAAGAGTCTTGGTTTATTTATTCAAATGGTGCATTGATGTGCATTTCCCAGATGAAAGAACCTGTTATAGTTGTGAAAAGTAGAAGTTACAAAAGTGTTTAGAGAATGCATTAATTGGTTTGATGTAGTTTGAAAAATGAGTTTCAGCTTAAAGTAGGTCCGTCTTAAAAATATTAAAACTCTTCTGAGTAATAGTGCTGTCTATTTAATAAATGGTTCTAACTTTATAATAGCTCAGAAAAAAAAAAGAATATCAGTGCAAGTCAGTCTATATGCATATTCCTACAATACAGATTTATAAAGCAATCCATGCATTCATAAAATGTATTTTAGGTTGCTGCTTATAAAGTTTTCTGTGTCTTTAACCCTTTTATAGCTTAATCCAAAGTTCCTTCACACCAACTCCACCAGCCACACCTGGCCCTTCAGTGCCATTGCAGAGCTAATAGGTGAGCGGACACTTCTGATAACACTCATTGTTACAACATTTGGGTGTATGCCTTCAACTGTATGATGACTATGAATTTGTAACATAGTTTAACACTTAATTTTATTGTATCTCATGTATTGCTCTAAGATATTTAGATTTGAAGTATTGTCAGGCTCAATAAAGGAAGTGAAAGACTTCTTCCTCAAAAGAGAGCCCAAGTTTTGCTTCATTTGATCATATTTTAAATCTTTCATTTTTTTCTTCAGATAATGCTTATGACCCAGACGTGAGTGCCAAACAGTTTTGGATTGATAAGACAGCAATCAGAGGTGAAGACTGTCTAACTTTCATGGATAATGGATCAGGAATGGATAATGATAAGATGTTCAAAATGCTCAGGTGGGTAAGAATGAAAACCAGTAAGTTGACTTGAACACATTTGGGTTATATGTTTGGAGAAACTCCTGAGACATATATCTTTAAGTAATATATATTTTCACATACACGTTTGACATATATCTTGTAGAGGTGTGAACCTACACTGGTCTCATGGTTTGGTACGGTTACGATTATCATGTCATAGATTCGGTTCAATTCGATATCACGGAGCATTGACGATGCTTTCCATAAACAATTTGATATTTTACTTAGCAACACAATAATTCTTGTATTAAAATTTATAAACGCCTATGATTGATCAACAGAAAAGGCTGCTATTGGCTCTAACGGTCAGCACAGCTCTGGCAAACACAGTGACACAGACACTGATATTAAACAGACGTGGCAATCAGCTGATCCATTATAGACAGCGACGCAGTGGAGAAAACTCGCTCTGCAGACACGCTTGTGTCTGGATCCACAAGTAACATTATTGTTGTAACAGCTGAGGGAGGAGATAAAACATTACCTCATAAACACAGGTTTTTTCTTGCTTCTCTCACTTTTCACCTTACATGGAAGGAATATCTTGATCACAATACAGCCATGTTAATGCGACAGTTGATGAAAATAATCCTACAGCAGCTGTAGTTAACTTTACTATATATTTAGGTGTCTGTCTCTTGTAGCACATTCAATGATGCTTGTAGTGACAATTCCCTCCAGCCAAACAGTATCTACAGTGTTTACACATCACATTTTGGTAACAGTACGGCTCATTTTGAAACATTAGCTGAGGTGGTGCTTAATACCCAGTGGAAAACCCCCCAAAGTGAGCCAAACCAAACCATGCTATACCATGTAATAAAAAAAGAGTCTTTAGAGTAACAGAATGAGGCATTAGTTTACTGTCAGGAGTTGTTGTGTTGTTTTCATCTAACACAATTGGTATATTTAGCTCATGAATATGTAGTAAATATTGAAATTTGATGCATATTTTAATATATATGGGTATGTAGGTAATATATTGTGCTTTTCTCCTTCTCAGTTTTGGCTTCAGTGACAAGGAGACTATAAATGGCCATGTCCCAGTGGGCCTCTACGGCAATGGATTTAAGTCTGGTTCTATGAGGTTGGGAAAGGACGCCATTGTGTTTTCCAAAAATAAAAAGTCCATGTGTGTGGGCTTGCTGTCCCAGACATACCTTGAGGCGATACAGGCTGAGAATGTCATTGTACCCATTGTCTCTTTTAAACGCGTCGGACAGTCAAATATCCTTACCTTGTAAATTAGCACCAAAAAAGGCATACAAACGCTATACCTGCAAAAAGTAGAAATTACACATTGTTGTCAAGTAAATTTAATTTGATTATAAGTTTCACCATTTGTTGTTAAAATTGTTTTGATGTACTTTGCACATATTCATATTCTCAGTTTGACATCTATATCCTTAACCATTCTTCTCACTGCAACCTGAGGTACAACACGCAGCAAGTCTCCATGACATCCTGCACTACTCTCTGTTCCAGACAGAGGCAGAGCTGCTCTGTGAGCTCAATGCCATCAATGCACATTATGCCAAAGAGTCCACAGGAACAAGAATCATCATCTGGAATCTCCGCAAGTGAGCATGCTGTTAATCCCTGTTCACACCAAGTATGATGACTAGAACAATAATAAAAAAGAATTCAGTTTAAAAAATTGCACTAAATGTAACATAATAGCATACTACTCCTCTCAACAACTATAACAGTAAGTGCACAAAATAATATAATTGCAGTAACTTTCAATACATTTTTTCATGTATTTCAGCTTGGTAGATACATGATGGCTCACAAATATGCCATTTAGATTTACTAAATGACATATTTGTGAAATTACATTCCCAATAATGCACTGATAGTTCAGTGGAAGATCTGATGAATAAATAATTAAAAACGCATTAGCTTATTTCCATAATGCAATCTACCAATCAAAATATATAGTAACGTGGCTTGGTAATATATATGCTCATATAATAATGTCTTTTGGCATTAAAGTAAATGAACACAAGTAAAGAAATCTCTTTTATATGCTATATTCCCCTATTTTATATACATATTCTTTCTTTCTGTTTCCGTCCCATATTGCAACTTTTCACATCATGTCAATTAGTTAAAACTTTCTGTTTTGGGCATTAATTAATAAAACCGTAGTATCATAAAGCATGATCCTTCTAATCTCAATAATCTACTCATATTAATTTTCTATTGAATGTTGTGCCCATTCCTTTTAATTAATTTATTTTTAACCTTAATAATTACAGACAGTAGTTTTTAATGTCAAAGAGGGTTTGCACTGGCACAAACTGTTGGTAAATCTGGGCTTTGGTGTGAACAGGCCTTTAAAAATAGTGAAAAGATCAGCTAATCATGTAGTTTGAAGCAATGTTTCGTAACATTGGATACAGCTGATCCTTCATGCTCTTAAGCTAACAAGCACAGGAATACATAAATGAAATGTTTGTTTTTTCTGCCGCAGAACATCCACAGGAAAATCGGAGTTTGACTTTGACATAGGCCGCTATGACATCCAGATTCCAGCTGAAGTATATGAGAATGAAAAAGAAAAATACAAGCAACCCTGTCGCACATTTCAGTCAAGTCCAGAGAGTGACTTCTCTCTGCGGGTGAGTAATTCAAGTAAACTAAATATATCTAACAGTGTATAGTCTAGATACTGTATTATCAGTGGGTCTGTGATTACAGACATCACTACTTAATGCATTACATTTTCACATAATAGTAATATGTGTCTATATGTTATCTTTCCTAGGCGTACTGTAGCATCCTGTACCTGAAGCCCAAAATGCAGATTATCCTTCGTGGACAGAAAGTGAAGACCCAGCTGATCTCTAAAAGCCTGGCGCACATTGTCAAGGATAAATACAAACCCAACTTTCTAAATGTATCCACACAAGCACAAAGAGCCTAGCTTTTCATCCACAGAATGCTAATGAGACAGAAAATGTCAATTTTTAAAGGTGAAAGTAGTGGTCAACCAAATTTTGCCAATCAATCATTTCCAAGGGCGAAGTCATGGTCTGAAACAATGTTGTTTAATTAGCATTTGTCTCATGGGGTATTCTGTCAACATGGATATACTATAGGTGCCTGGGCTGGATAGTTCACTCAAAAATAAAGTTTTGCTGTTAATTTGCTCAGATTTATTTAGATCTTCGCTTCGGTTATTCAGTAGATTTCCGAAGATGATTTTTTAACTGAAATCGTGAACTTCTTGGTTATTTAAAATGCAAATCAATGATTACCATCCCTTTGAACCAAAAAAATAAATACATACATTCATTTATTTTCCTTTGGCTTAGTCCCTGATTTATCAGGAGTCGTAACAGCAGAATGAACCACCAACTACTCTGGCATATGTCTTATTCAGCGGATGCCCTTTCAGCTGCAACCCAGTACTTGGAAAAAATATATACAGACAAAATTTAAAATAATATCTCCAACTCCTGACAATAGATTGAGTTGTTATGAAGTGAAACGAGAAACTGAACATTATCTACAACATTATTACCACAACCTCATGGTTAGTAAGTTTAACAGCAAAATTGTAATTTTTGGGTGACCTATCCCTTAAAAAATAATTCTTGTTTTGTTTCTTGCTGGTTTCGTTGATGTATGAAGTTCACAAACATTTTACCTCGGAAAAAGTCATTTGAAGTCCATAAACTCAATATTCACAAAAAAAGTAACTTATTTTTACTTAACCTGTTGTTTATTTTATTAATGTTTTTAGTAAATCTCTTACAGTGACTTTTAAAATGTATATATTTCATCAACAAGTAAGTGTAGAAACATTTCAGACATTAAAATTTCCTTTTGTAAATTTCAAATATTTGCACAACATAAAATCTATTTTAGGGGCCTCACGGTGGCGCAGTGGGTAGCACGTTCACCTTACAGCAAGAAGGTCGCTGGTTTGAGCCTCGGCTGGGTCAGTTGGCATTTCTGTGTGGAGTTTGCATGTTCTCCCCGTGTTGGCGTGGGTTTCCTCCGGGTGCTCCGGTTTCCCCCACAAGTCCAAAGACATGCGGTACAGGTGAATTGGGTAGGCTAAATTGTCCGTAGTGTATGTGTGTGAATGGGTGTGTGTGGATGTTTCCCAGTGATGGGTTGCAGCTGGAAGGGTATCCGCTGCGTAAAACATATGCTGGATAAGTTGGCGGTTCATTCCGCTGTGGCGACCCCAGATTAATAAAGGGACTAAGCCGAAATGAAAATGAATGAATGAATGAATAAAATCTATTTTCATTTCCGACTAAATGCATCCTGAAGTTTTGGTTCTGACACAGAATTTTAATCTAAAAGCAACTTTCCACAATCTCAAGGTTTTCATTCCCTTAAGTCTTCTCTTCTGAAAAGGAACCCATCCCCATCACATTTGGCTACAACACCAAGAGCAAAGAACATTACGGCGTCATGATGTACCATAAAAACAGGCTCATCAAAGCCTATGAACGTGTTGGATGCCAAAACAGGGTAACTTTTTTTTACTTTGTTTTATTTGTGTATTTATTTATTGCCTAAACGTTACATAATGATATTATGCTTTATAGTTAGTTTCTTGCACTAGTTGAGTATCTAATGCATTTACAATGTTGACTTTTGACAAAAAGGCAAATGAGAAAGGAGTGGGAGTCATTGCAGTGATTGAGTGCAACTTCCTCAAGCCAACACACAACAAGCAGGACTTTGACTACACTGAAGAGTACAGGCGAGTGTGAAACGCTATAGGCGGATTGTAATGGACGTTTACAGTGAATGTTTTCTGTTAGGATATATGTGCTTTCTGTCATTCATGCATGCATGTAGATTCATTGCATAACCAGTATTTACAATTTAAATGTTTTGACTAATTATATATATCTTATTTTGTGAGCTCATTTGCTATTCAGCGTTTGATTTTTCATGAGGCAGGGAGGGTTACAAACTCAGGTAATTACAAGAATTGCAGAACCACTAATGTTTTGTTCTCACTTGGACTGTTTGGTAATTGAATCATCAATCTCTTTCACGTTTGAATTGAGTTTTCAGGAGCACTTTCTGTTTTCTGAAACAGGGAATCTATAATAAAGCAGTCTGGGCTGTTTATTGTTTGTCAACAGGAGAACTATGAGCACTTTGGGGGTGAAACTGGAAGAGTATTGGAAAGCAATCCGCCATAAGAAGGGAATTGACAGCACATTACCTATGGAAGATATGCTGTTAGTTTACACTTACTGTACAGCAGAGGTTTATTTGCCAGTTTATTTACATGTTTCCATATGTAAACTTTGTTTTGTTGTTTAATGTAAAGGAATTGTCCTGATCAGAACTGGGTTCAGTGTGATGAATGTCTGAAGTGGAGGAAACTTCCAGATGGCATTGACATGAATAAACTCCCTGACAAATGGTTCTGTAGAATGAATCCAGACCCCCAGTTCAGGTTTGTTTGATTTAACTTTTCAGCATTTAGCTTTTATAAACCTCCGTTGGGTTTTAGAATGATTTCATTCAGTTTGCATTATCTATTAATATATTTCATGAAAAGGGTTTATCTATGCAAATCTTTGACATTGTAACAACAAAATTAGCTAATTAATAATGTATTGAAATTATATTACAAAAATAATTATCAAATAGGTAATTACATTTTGTGCACTTGATTAACAATTTGTCAAAATACCAATAAAGATTACATCCAGTGAAAGTGATACAAGTGGTCACCGTTACATGAAAGGTGCCGTTCTAAATCTTAAATCTAAGTTGTACGATATGTGCTGATCCAACATAATTTTCTCAAGAGAAAATAATTTTGACAGATATTGAGAACGCATTAAATTTATTAATATATTAATTTAAAAAAATACTAATATTACAAATTAACTTTTATGTACATGGTTTTATTTTAAGTTCTGTTCTCAATAATGCAAAAATAAGTGCTTTATAGATCTTATGAAAATATTAGTATTATCCCATGTTTTCTGTAGCATTTCTCATCAGTGCACAACATCCACTGTTCTTGTGATGTAATTTTGTCAACAAGACAATTTCATTCTTGCTTTCAGAGGCTATTTGCACCAACTCTCTTGGATGGAGTGAGCTATCATAAATTATTTGTATTAGTGTATGGCAATGTCAATAAATACAGTATGTGTTGTAGATAAATATTAATCAGCCTTTTTGCAAATTATGTGGGCACGTTCAAATGTACTTTTACTATTATTGTTTTGAACACTTAAATTCCTAAACAAATGTTTATAAACAAATGTAGTATCTTATTAGTCTGTACACAAATCTCTTAGTGTACCTCAGCTCAAACAGTTGCTATTTCTAATTCAGGCGATGTGAAGAAAACGAAGAAGCTGAAGATTCTGCAGATGAAGCCTCAACCTGCCTGAAAACATACAAAGAGTAGTGAGTAAAATCATTTGTTACAGCTATTCACTTTTGTTACCTAAATATAAACAGGCCCATACATACTGATTTATTCAATGTATAGTTAAGCAGTTATTTATTTTTAAAAGACTGATCTGATATATTGTGTTCATGTCATTCATTCATTCATTTTCATTTCGGCTTAGTCCCTTTATTAATCTGGGGTCGCCACAGCGGAATGAACCGCCAACTTATCCAGCATATGTTTTACGCAGCGGATGCCCTTCCAGCTGCAACCCATCTCTGGGAAACATCCATACACACCCATTCACACTCATACACTACGGACAATTTAGCTTACCCAATTCACCTATACCGCATGTCTTTGGACTTGTGGGGGAAACCGGAGCACCCGGAGGAAACCCACGCCAACACAGGGAGAACATGCAAACTCCACACAGAAACGCCAACTGGCGAGGCTCGAACCAGCGACCAGCGACCTTCTTGCTGTGAGGCGAACGTGCTACCCACTGCGCCACTGTGAGGCCCATATTGTGTTCATGTCATGTAATTATTATTTTTACACAATTTCAACTTGTAAGAAGTATCCTTATTAAACTTTTAATTACAACAAACTGGCAAAATCAGAGAGTTGACTTGTATCATGTGACCGCTGAACCACCTGACCACAGCAGATTCATTTTCGCATTATGTGATGGTGTTAAAGGTATAGTGTACTCAAAAATGAAAAACATTACTCACTTTTTACTCACCCTCAAGTGGTTTCAAACCTATATGGGTTTATTTCTTCTGTTGAACACAAAAGAAGATATTTTGAAGAAAGCTGAAAACCTGTATCTATTGATTTCCATAATAGGAAATACAAATACTATGGAAGTTAATGGTTAAGGGTTTCTAGCTTTCTTCAATATATCTTCTTATGTGTTCAACAGAAGAGGGAAACTCAAGTAAAGGGTGAGTAAAAGATGACAAAATGTAAATTTTTGGGTGAACTATACCTTTTAATAGTGCTGCCATAAAAACACATTCTGAGTCTAAGGACGTGAAGGGCTACTAGTGTTCATGACAAATCTTAAAATGATGGTAATTATGCATGACTTGGACACAGACACTAATGTTTTGTTTTTATTTTTAATGTTGACAGTGAGAGAAACCTCAAAAAACAGCAGGAACAGACAAAACTTAAGGTAATTGCATATGGTGGCTTCCGTCTTTTTGTCTTGTATTTTTATCTTTTTTATAATTTAATTGGTGATTTCACTGGATTAGGCGGAAGACGCGAGGTTGAGACAGGAACAGCAGAAAAATGCAGAGCTTATCAAACAGAATGAGAATCTAAAAAGCCTTGTGCGTACAAGCCTTGCGCATTCAAGTCTTGTGCGTCAGCTCCACCACAATGTAAGGCTTTTTTTTTTTCAATCCAAGCCCAGTGAAGCAAATATTATTCATCACTAATCAGAATTTAAATCTCTCTCAACCTTTTTTTTTCCATAGCCCCCATCCTCACCCAGATCACCTACAGTCTCTTGGCAAGCGATGACCCCTCACGATTCACAATCTGGTGAGGCCACATTTTGTGCACATTTGTTTTTGATACCAAACCTAAATTATCCAAGACTTCAGACTGACAAACAGCACTGTGAAATCCAGTGATCACAGAGTTCTGTGATGCAAACCACAAATGTCTAAGTCTAGTTTTAAAGCAATATGAAACAGTGCTGACAATCTCAACAGCAGTGATTTGATAAACACTGAAGGCTTTTCAATCCACAAATTACAATGTTATTGTGGCAGAAATGTGGGATATTTACATCACATTTGTTTATAATATTATTGTAGCTATATATTGATAACTTTACGATAATGTTTCATTAGTTCATGTTAGTTAATGTTCTTACTAACATGAACTAAGAATGAACAATGAACTTGTAAACATCTATTAATCAAAGTTTAACATCTGCTAATGCATTATTAAAATCCAACACTGTGCTTGTTAACATTAGTTAATGCACGGTGAGATAACATGAACTAACAACCAGCAGGTTTATTTTCATTTTAAATTAACATGAACAAAGATTAAATACTTTAATCTTGAGATTAACAAAGAAATAAATACTTGAATAAATACATTAATCTAACATTATTGTAAAGTGAAATATAATAATAGTATTTTAATTAAGCCATATGAGGCTTTTTTTGTGTGTGTATTTACTAGTTTTCATTTTTATATGTATCATTGAATAAATTGTTTGTATCAGTAGTTTGAAATTTAATTTAGTTTTATTTATTTTGTTGTTTTGGTTATTTGTAATAGGCACATTTTGAAATGTAAGCAAAAACTATGTCATATTAATTATTTAAAAAATAGGTTTAAGTTTGTTATGTCTTTACCCATTTTTCACTTACATTTAGTTTGTTTCAAGTAACAAATAAATTGTAAGCTCTATGGTTTTGGTTTTGTTAGCTATAATAACCCTGTTTTATTCTTAATGTCTTTAGACTACTGTTTGTAATTAGACATGCAATATAAACCAAATACTTAAACCTAATTTTACCATAGTCGTGAGATGAAATAGCTGTGGTTTTCATGATCTACAAATGTATAAAAAAATTAGATAGTCAGAGTTTTTAAATATTACTGTAAACCAAAAAGTATTTATATATTACTTTATTTTATTTACAGCCTCTAGCCCCTCGGACAACATGCCAGTGATTTCAAATGTCTGTTCACTCTCCACTCCCAAAAGGTACATCATTCTGTTTCTTCTCTTCTTTATTTTTTATTTAAACAAAAATTACATCTCTATTAATTTTCTCTTTGCAAACAACATAATTTAAATCCTGTCCCATGCAGGCTGAAAAGAACTTTAAGTCTGTCCCAGAGCCAAACTGCAAAAAGAGCAAGACCACACGATGACTACTCGATCAACACACCAGAATGTCCATCAACATCCGCAGCTGGGTCAGATGTCAGAACTTCACCTTCAGGGATTGCAAACAACAATGTCAGTATCAATAATGAAAGCAGTGAAGATGATGACATTGTTATTGACGAGATCCACAGCACGCCAAGACCCAAACCATCCACCTTTGACCTCTCAAAGGTGAAGACCGAAGAAAACAACAGTGACAATGCAATAGGATTATTCATGGAGTGCAGCGATCAAGCTTCAGTGGACACTGAAACTGAAGACACCAGAAAGGGGCCATCGACTTCAGAAGGCCAAACCAGCACAACGACCCAAACGGAGTGCTTGATTATAAAGAAAGAGGAAGACCAGAAGATGCAAAAGGAAGAAACTGAGATCAAGAAGGAGGAGATCAAGAATGATGCAAGAGCAATAAAACAAAGCCCTGGTGAAGTGGAAGGTGGAACAATCAAAGAGTCTATGGAAGTGAAGACATGTTGTAGTTCAGAAGTTTCCAGAACAAATCTAGAGGGCATCCCAAAGGAAAACACACTAAGTTTGGAACAACAGACAAAGTCAGATGTTGAAAACCAGGGAGGAAGGCCGTCTTCTAGCACCTCGTTTTTCCCCAACGTAGAAATAAATCTTTTGCCAACCACTGAAGCCCAGAAACAACAGGATAACCTGCTAGAAATCCTGGATGCCACAGCTCAGGAAAGAGATAAATTCAAAGAGCAAGTTCTGGAGAAAGAAATCCAACTCTTGAAGCTGAGCATGAAGAAGGACCACAGCCATCAGAGCGTCCAGACAGATCCGTCAGAGGACTTTAGGACTCTTTATTTACAGGCCAATAAGAGCATCCAGAAGCTTACAGAAGAGAGAGATGAGCTGAAAATGAAGGTGGAGGCCTTGCTGAAAGGCAAAGCTGAGGAAGAGGCGTGTCATGAGCGATTGAAAGCTGAGAGTGAGGGACACTCGTCAACAGTAAATGCAGATGATGAAATGGCTCTTCAGGTGGACTTTTTTCTGAGGGAGCTGGACACACGCAACACAGAATGCCAAGAGCTAAGATGTAAGGTGAGCGCCTAATTTTTTTTTTTTGTCGTTGTCTAAATTCTACCAGCATGAATTTACAGTGTATTCATTTTGTTAGTGATGGGTCGCCTGCAGTTTTCTTGTTCATCATTTACTTATTAACTCAGTTTGTTCTGAACCTTCATGACTTGTGTTCATTTTTCTTTTAGTTCAAAATGTAGAAAGAGTATAAATATTGTGGGATCTATATTGTCCAAGAAATATTTTTTCATAACTCAAATATGCTGATATATGTAAGATTTCTTTCCTTGCTGTTTACATTCACAGAAATCTTGTAATGACGGCAGAATAGGATCACTAGTTGTGTCCCAAATTGCACACTATGCACTTATATACACATCCATGTAGTGTTTGACAACAATTTGGAACGTTTGGAAATTCAAATTATTTCCCAGTCGACGTTTAACTGTTGCCAAATTGGTGAAATCAATTACCAAAACTACCAAATAGTACCTATTATGAATACAATGACATTTACATCATCTCTGTTAGAGAATTTTGCTTGCACAATCCAAAATAAATACAGTAATCCAACCTCAGTGCCAGATAGCCCCTCGCCTTCTGCTACATGACCAAAGCAGCAAGCATTGAGTGCATGTGTTCAACATTACACACTTCTTTTAATCAATTGAATCTGTGCATCGTCTGGGTATTTAAAGTGCACTTAATCTTTTCAGAATTTTCAGTGTGAATGCACTACTTGCACTAGTTATACTACAAAATGGTGTAGAATAGTGCCTAAATATGCTGTTTGGGATTCACCTATTGCCTCTCTGACAGAAAAGGAATCAAATACAGTAAATGAAAGCACAACTGTACGCACAACAACAAACCTCATTTTTGTCACAACTTGAGTGAGCTGAGCTCAAATTTCTTGCTGTGCATTGATTACTGTTCAAAGGTAAATAAAAGCCTCAATTAAATCTGAATTTGAATTTACAATTACAGTTTAGTTCACAAACCAACTGTCTTTTCTTCTCCATATGCACCAGACACTTTCTTATAAACACTTTGTAGTTCTGGAAAAACACTATGCAATCCTGAGTGTGCTTTATGCAGTTGAGTGGGCTTGAAAAGCCATCTGTAGGTCTCTCTCTTTTCTATATTCACCAGACAATTTCCTAGAAAAACTTTACCTTTTATCATATTTTTGAAACATCAAAGTTTTGGTTGAATGATCTTTCATTGGATGGATGGAAATCCACAAGTTTCATTACAAATATCTTCATTTGTGTTTCAAAGATGAACAAAAGTCTTACACCATGATATAAATTTGGTAAATAATAACAAAATTATATTTTTACAGGTCATTTATACTGGTGAAAGTGGTTAACCATTAAGCTAGTTATCATATCATCTTTTTTGCAAGGATGTCCATTATTTGATCAGTCAGGCCTAAACTGTTTTTCTTTTTTCTTTCGTTCTTCAATACTCACAAACTCATTTGGGTTTTCAAAGTTGGAAAGCTTGGAGCAAGAGAAAGCTAGCTATGTGCAGCTGGAGAAGGAAGTAGAAGAGCTCAGGAAACAAAGAGAGCAATGGAGCAATGCAAATGTAAATAAAAACACCGTAGACAGCAACAGCAGTGCAACACAGACATGCAGCACAAGCACAGCTGCAGTCCTTGTGAATGGGATCAAAAATGATGGAGAGAGCACTGAAAGACTTGCTGAAGGACAGAACACTGGAACACCAGCCAGGTAAGACCCTTTTTGAGTTTTATTTCA